>JAWDEX010177400.1:0-14733 GCA_035221805.1 Trichilia hirta | reverse complement strand
GGTTAAGCCATCTAGCACATCTAAATTTTAAGATTTCTTGGTTTGATAAAACTTCAAAAGCACAAAAGCTTGAAAGAAATGGCTTTAGAAAGGCTGACTCATAATTTGAAGCCTTCATTTTAACAGGATTGAATAGAAATGCTTCGCTCAATATCTCATAAAATGTAATGACGAGTTCCCATAAACTCTGCATAATTGGGTCTTGATTCTCAAATTTCTTGGGTCATCTGCGCAAGAGTTCACAATTCTCTCTCACCCTTTAACTCATCCGTTCCGCGCAAAATGTAAATTGTTGCATGAAATGAAAGTTTTGCTTGGGACGCCAAAGGCTGACTCCAGATTCTTTATCATTAACTCAGAAAAAAGAGGAAGAAAAAGAAAGCCGAGAGTTAAAGTTCAAGAACTCGAATATTTGAATTTTGATTATATTCACTTGAACCTCGTATTGAAAGCAGAAAAGCAAGAGAAAGTTCGTATTACTACAAATACATATACACAGACTAGTTTCTTAACCATTCATACAACATTTTACTTGTGCGTTATTCATTTAAAAAAAAATTCCCCTTTCCTTGTCAGATTTGTAGACATAGATGCAACAGAATTTCAAAAACATTATTTTAAGTATATGAAGCCAAAAAAATTATATGAAATCAACTAGATGTTTTTGCACCCAAAATTCTGGAAAGCTCCTTGATCATAGGCTTCTCCCTGATATCTTCCTCTCTTTCCAAATGCCATTTCTTTTGTGTGTTTTCAGCCTGAGATTAAAAACTCTCGAGTTAGCATAAACAAAGAAACACTCTAGAAAGTACAATAGTGCAATCAAGCTCCAAACTTATCATATCACATACCCAGGCTTTTATGGGAGCCAGTTGCTCCCTAATCACATCAAACTTTGGCTGCACCAAGTCTCTTCCTTTAGTACGGATTTCGTCTGTCTGCCAAACACACACACACACACACACAGTGAGAGAGAGAGAGAGAGAGAGATTTTTTGTAAACTGTAAGCTTGTCAACTATATTTTCAATGAAATAAAAATAGAGACAAAGCCTCAAGAGGAATGACGCAAAAGACAAAAAAGCCAAAGGGTATATGCTGGTAGATGTTTCATAGTGAATGCATCCAAAGAAAAGGGGCAAGATATCGACCAATTTCTTTACGTATTCCGTACAAGCAGACCCAAATTATTACCATGTCACACTAGTTGTACGACAACTTCAACTGATTATACAAATTACAAAGGTAAATTTATATTCTCAAAGAATGCAAGTATAGGGCACAGGAGGCGGGTGTGGGGATGGCAATAGCAAGGGACAAGTTTTGAACTTAATGGTTGTTTTATAATCTATACACTTCATTAAAGGGGAAGTCGGATTTTCATTTTATAAGTCAAGACAAATGACCAGGAAGTCAAAGGTGTCTTGTCTGGATTCTCAGAGTTGGTTAAAGATGTTCGCTTTGAAGTGCTTTCAGGAGAAGTAAAATAATTATATGTAAACTGTAAAGTATGTTTCTGTTATACAGAGGCAGGTTTTTAACCCAGATGAAGCAGATATAAAGTATTTGGCTTAACCTTGGAACAAAAGATCATGATTAAACCAAAACTCTTAAAGCACGACAGAAGACTACTTACATTGTGCATGTGAAACTTTGAAGCTGTAAACGCAAAGACCACAGAGGCCCCACCAAATACAATCACAGTTGCAACTGCAAATGCCTTCCCAACTACAGAAAAAACATTAACACAATGCATTAGAATGAGCTTAAAGTTAATCATGCCAAGAAATATAGTAGCAAACAAAATGCAAAATTGTGCCAGAGTCCATTGCCCTGTAAGAGTAGTCGGGTTCCCCCTTTGCTCATCGCAAGTTTTCAGCTATATATAACACTGACATTTATTTAAATTCTCATATAAGCCCCTCTTTGTTTTGTTACCATTTGACAGCAGTATACCATTGTCCAATTTAAACAGCAACCACACAATGGAATATATATTCATTCAACAAGAACCTTCTTCATTTGCCTTCGCAGATTGGTCACAGTTTGTGTCAATTGATAGTCATACTATTAGACCACAAAATTTAAAATCAGCAACACATTCAAAAATATGAACAACAGAGAATACAAAGTGTACCCAATGGGAAGTATTCTTGCGTAGCAATTAGCAGGAGAAAAAAAATTAGAACATACTGTGTTGAAGTCCTTCAGCTGCAGCCTTCAACTTCTCAGAATTAACGGGAGTATACTTGTCTCGCCTCAATTCATTAGCTGTTGAAGCCAAAACTGAGTGCTCTTGACTAGGCAATTGCCACCTAAATCAACAAAAATCATAATTAACACTCAATAACACCAACAAAATTCAAAAACAACCAAACTTTTACATTGTATCTATGCAATACTGAACCTTTTAGGGCCAAATGTGACCTGAGGCAAAGAAACGTAGGCCCTGAGAGGGTTCAAAGCATCGGGTGACACAGTGGATCCATTATCTTGGCCAGTGGTTAGGACCCACTTGGATGCAGTGGAGAGAGACGACGGATCGGACGGCCGCCCAAAGATCTTGGGTGGAAGAGAATGTCTCAGCACCTCGGGTAGCACGTCAGCCGGGATTTCCTGCTCGATCGGTGTGGTTAAATTTTGGAGATTTACATTTTTTGTGGTGTTGGTGTTGGGTGTTTTCTCTACAAGGCGGTTAACTGCGTATTTGGATTCCTGGAAAAAGTATGCTCCTTCTTTTCCCGCTAATCTTCCCGCAAGAAAACTCATTTCTCTGTTCTTTATGGTGTTGTCTGTTGGGTAATTCCGTATTTTTCTGGATTGTAAATGGCTGATTAGATTTTTGAGTCCATGTTGTATTTATCGTTGTCTGATTTAAGCTGACGTTTTGGACTTTTCATTTAATTTTAAAAAAGAAATCTTACAGTAACTGTATGTACAGAGTTTTTGAAGTGAGGTGATCTCGATTTTATCTTTTTTAAGACATAATACTCTTTCTGGGTGTTATATTTGCTTAGTTCGTATTAAAAGTAAATCCAATTGTTTCCTTTTTCAGCCCTCATGAATTATCTTTTTGACAAATTTAAGGAATATACTAAAATGTAAGATTTTCCCCCCCAGAACAGACTTATAAATTATAATTTATAATTCCTTGGGGACCAAGTAGTGCTTGAGCTTGAAGTAAAATCAACTCCCTTTGCTTGAACGAAAAGATTCTGAACAATAAACATTAAAAAAAACCACAGCACACACAAGCATTTTTTCTTAATTCTTTCATTTTTTTCTTTCTACTTTATATAATTGATGGAGTATGTTATTAATTTTTTTGTAATCAATTTTGTGAATTTTTTAAGTTCACATCTTATTTGTGATATTTTTGAGATTGAAATAGGCTTATATATTTAAATTTTTTTTAAGAGTTTCATCTAAAATTCTTATAATATATACAAAAAATATATATATATATATATTTTAAAATTACTGTCAATATTTTATTTTATGACAAAATTAATTTCCAAATAGGTATTATATGCTAAAAGATTGAAGTTGCAAACAAGAATGAATATTCACCAAGTTGTTTCTAATGAGGCTACTGAGTCTTTTTAATATTCATAGCAATTGCTTAAATTGTTGTTTTCAAAATAATTTTCTATGACTTCTATATAAAATTTGAAATTCCTGCCCTCAGTTACCGTGACAAACTATATATAGTATTCGATCATTTTTTATGTTCCTTGTACATCTACCTATACATACTAATGACATGAATTTGATGTCAAATGATATATATTTTATAAATTTGATCTTTTTCCTGATCTAGTTTCACCCAGGTTATATCCTAACCATTCATCTCAAAAAGATTATAAGTCAATTCATAGAATAAAGGTTTAGGATCTCCTTATTTTCATTTATCATTTTCTTTTTAAAAGTTGAGAAGAAATCAGACTAAAAGAACATTCAGTTTCATATAAGAAATTGTGGAGCCATAAATCTTCGACGTTCGAAATAGATTATTGTTGAAAACATATCTTAGAAAACTACTGAGCTTTTGGATTAAACTAATTAGTAACTAGTATTTGTATACTACAATCATTTTGTATTTATGATATTATTAACTTATTTTTTAATTATTTATTAAATTTTTAACTCAAATATAATTCATTTTTTTCTTAAATAAAAATCTATAACTAAACAAACATCTCTCATATTTTCTTTATAATCTTTGTTGGTTTTTATTTAATTTTTCTCTAATTTTATATTTGATCAAAAATTACAAGATGATTAAACTATTACACCTAGAAAAATGTATAGATAGATCGAATAATTGCAATAAATTATTATTATTTACAAATTTAATGTCAGATTTCAGAGTAGTGATTGAGGTAGTTGCTATTGTTCTTTTAAAACACGTGTTTATTATTATGTTCTTTCTTTTAATTTAACTGTGTAAAATATTATTATCATTTATTATTTTAGTGAATAAATTT
Source organism: Trichilia hirta (assembly GCA_035221805.1). Classification (NCBI taxonomy): domain Eukaryota; kingdom Viridiplantae; phylum Streptophyta; class Magnoliopsida; order Sapindales; family Meliaceae; genus Trichilia; species Trichilia hirta. The sequence goes on along the minus strand of JAWDEX010177400.1, from coordinate 10,248 downwards.
AAAAATTTTATCGTTATATATCTATTTTTGTATTTTTATTTATATATTTTTAAAAAAAGCCAATTTTATTTTTTCTTTTCACAAATTTAAGATTCTTTTTCTCACTAACATTCATATAAATAAAAAAAAAAAATTATAACGTAGGAGTGAAATCTTGTAAAGTCACCAAAAATGAGTTTGTATAGTCCAATAAAACTTAACCTCCCTAGCAAGAAGACCAATCAGCTTGTAAGAAGAGCCGGTTCACCAACAGGGAAAAAAAAAAAAAAGTTTCCTAGAGCCGGTCAAAAATATAAAGCTGAGATATATAACAGTTTAAAAATAAATGGAAGGACTAAAACGACTGAAAATTTTGTTTAAAAAAACAGTGTTGTCACTAGAAAAGGATAGGCTTAGTCCCCTTTTAAGCAATTGAGTTTAGCATTTCTCAAATTTTAAATTTACAGGAGTTTTGGCAAATAAATTTAAATGGTGATTTTTTTATTTGAATCATTATTTGAAGAAAGTAAATTTATGACTAACTATTTAAATGCAAATTAATTATTAATCCCAACAATAAAATATAAATATTGATTTCATAGTATCCTAAATAGTTATGCATACTAAAAATTAGTTTTAAACCCCAAAATGAAATTTCCTCGAAGAGAACCCTATTCCATTGTCAAAAAGGGAGATGTGAGTTGTATGATGGTGTGGGGGGATAGCAATAGCAATAACAATTTACCAAATGCAAATAGCAATATTTATGATTGACTTTTGTAAGTAAAGTGTGTTTTGGTTTTCAGCTCCGCAATAATTTGTTCAACCAACTCGAAAAACACAACGTTACACACAGGATGTGCACTTACAACCCAAGTGGACCACAGCACAGCATAGCATAACTCTGTTCATTTTCCCATGCAATTGCGATTGCAGAGGATATTCACATTCCAATTAAACTCTTTCATTCTCTTCTAGCTAGGGTTTGATTATTATACAGACAGAACTATCGTTTAAGGTTACAATGATTTTGGATATTCATTATCAAGTTGTGATGAATAATTGAATACATTTTTTGGAAATTGTGAATTGAGTATCATGGGGTGGATAAATAATAATATAAAAGACTACATATATTCCATTCTTCGTAAGGAGAGTTAAATCACTTAATTGCATGGTAGTTGTATGAAATTATTATCTTTACACTATCCATTAATGTAAGTCAGAACAGAAGATAGATGATGATGATGATATTGATGAAAGTACAGGAAATGAAATAAAGAACTTCACTCAGGATCATTAGAGCTTTTTAAATATACCCGGATAAAGGATTTAATACAATTCATTCACTCGTTTCAACTCTACTCTCAAAACTAGTAGGATTCTTGATTTCAGTGAAGTTGCGGCTGTTAGCTGCTCTTTGATGTTTACCGATAGCTAAACTGTTATTCATAAAGAAGAAAATCACACCTTGTTTTGGATTCTTATACAGAGTTGACTCTGATTATAAGAATACAGGCTCAGTTTAGAAATTCCAGTACCATTTGAAAAAAAAAAAAATTCTAGCAGATGATCAATTTTCAGAGAATTCATTCATTTGAAGGTCGATATTGGAATTAAAGAAAAGCAGAAATTTTTCCAACTCTTGATGACTGATAATATACTTTCAGTAATATCTCATATTACAGATCCAGGAATGAAACAAGATATTGATGATAATCAAGCATCCCTTTTATATATAAATATGCTTCAACTTTCGTAGTAGATTATTATGAACCCTATTTCTGCATATGGGATTCAAAATGAAAACTATAGATCAGCCATCAACAAACGAATACAAATTAAACAATAAGTAGCGCTCTCTCTATATATATATGAATCTAGCTATTAGCTAAACGACTCACTCATCAGTTTCAAACAGCAGCATTCATCTTTACCTTCTGTACAACTCATCTCTACAATAATATTCTAACTAATAATTAGGTTTATCCCTAATTGAAATATATAATAATTATCAAGCCTAAATAGTATAAGACAAAAATAAAATCAAACGTACTATCTGGACATGCTGCCCTTTTCTGGCTCTCCCAGTCGTAGACGCAGAAACCTCGAAATCTTCATCGCTTGTTGTGTAATGGATTGGATCCTGTGGGAACTCTACGTTTCTGAGACTCGAATTCTCTTGCAACGGGAGCAGAAACCGAAGAGTTAAAAACCTGAAGCTGTTGTTCTTGGGTTCTGCCTGAAGGACTAGAGAAATTCTTCCATCGAGCAGCTTCAATCCTCGGAGCAAAGACGACCAGAAGAAGAAGAGAAAGAAACAGACAAATTTGCTTGAGATTCATGTTTGTTTTTTTTCTTCTTTTCTTTTTTTCCAAAGAATGTATTTGAGAAAGATAGAATAGAGAGGAAATTTGGAAAGGCGAGGTTTTGGTTTAGCTGTTATTTATATATGACTCATGACTGGCTTTAAGCCCTGATCGTTCAATTTCTTAATGTACTAAATGTGTATGCAAATTATTTTAAACTGTGGTTTGACTGCAGGAGCTACTAAGTGGGTCCATAGTTGTCACTATTTGATCAATACTTGAACGATGATCAAGTGTTTTGATGTTTAGAAATAGTCAAAGGTGGAAATCAGCGGCCCAGAATGGCAGTTGGGGGTGTTAGTGGAGGTGCCAATTTAATAGGGACACTGACATCAGAAAATAAGCGCCGAGCTCCGTATGCGGGTGTGTGTATGTGAAAACTTGGAGGATAAGTGAGGCGATTGATGTTTCTATTACTTGAATGGTTCAAAATATTTAACCCAAAATGCCCATCACTTCTGTATTTAAATACACTAATTTCTACTACATGCGCATTTTAGTCCTTGAATTTTCTATATCATGAATTAGGAAATAGTTTTGTTGATTTGTATCAAATAAGGTTTCGAATAATTTCTGTTGAAATAACTGAATTACATTTTTTTTTTTTATTAAGTCACATACTATTGAGATTTCAGTTGCAGCGCTTTCCTTTTCACCTCGGGGTCCACGTTGGGTTAACTGTTATTTGTGGACAGATTATAATAACTATTTTCAATTTAGATATTTAGATTTATTTGGTTAAATAGATATAATTCACAAGATTAGACATCTAACCATATAGAGAAATATTAATAATTCAAGAAAAAATTATAATGCTTAAAATTCAAATTATAAAGTAATTTGATCATCTTAGTAAATGTATAAGGGACTTATTTAATAAAAATAAAAATTATTTTTGTTTATAAACGTATAACATTTAGGACTCAAAAGTTATTATCTCATATTTTATATGTAATCTTAAAATTTGTTGAACTAAATTTTTAGGAAACCTCACGAACCAATGACGTTTTTTTCTTTAATTAAATATTTAACAATTTGTAAACAATTAATGTGATTGAATCTAAGTAACAACCGACGACGACAATTTGGTCAAGAAAAACCGACGCACTCGATTAGTTTCGTAGAAAATGAACGAAAAGCGCGTGGTTCCATCAACATACGAAACAAATACAAACATCATATTAAATTATTAATAATAATAATAGATAAATTATGTAGACACGTATCAGAAGAGGTCGGCCGTGTAAAATAGAATTTTCGTTAAACTCCCAATGAACGCGCTCCACGTGGGTAAGAAAATCGAAGGATTTGGAGCCAGACTTCTCAAAGAAAAACAATGAAGTAAAATAAATAATATATGCGCAAATTTTGTTGGAGGAACCGATGTTGAATTATTATTTTATGATCACAAGTGTTATATTTTTATAAAAGCAAAATAAATTATTTAAATAAATATTATACAATTATTTTTATAAATTATCGTATTAACTTATATATGAAAGTTTTTTTATTAGTAAGGAAATCAATTAATTAATTAAATTTAATTTCTTGTTAATTTAGCAATTTTGTTTTCTTGAATCTTGATGGACAAGCTATGGAATATGTTTCATGTCTCCAATGATTTTCAAGTTGAATGATAAGATTACTTTTTGTGAATTATTGGATTGGAGTAAGATCTCTTTTTGACGCACGGGTGGAAAGAGTTTTCTTGCTTTTTCTTAATTCCTTTTGTAGGATATGACTATTTTGCACTAAAATTCTTCCTTCACACAATTTGGTTATCCGTTTTGAGAAACATCAAACCTATTGATTGACAAACTTAACTACAATAAACATGATTTAATAAAACGTAGGGTTAATGGTATGGGGTAATGAAAAAATATTGGATTTTTTATCTATCCATTTATCAATCTAAATATAAAGTGTAATATAAAAAATAGAAATTAAACTCTTGTGTTATGTTTATAATTACTGTATTTTTATTTCATTAATTCTTAAAAAGTGTTATTACGCATACAAAATTTATATAAATTTATTAATTCATAATATAAAAAGAAGAAGAAGAAGAAGAATCAATAGTTATTTTTTATATACTTTTTAGTGTGTATATATATATACATAAATTACAATATATTAGATTTAATCTCAATTATTAAAAATAATTAAATCTACTAGTATAAAAAATTTTCCCTTGATTTTGTCCTCAATTATAATGTATATTATATTTATATTTTTATAATAATAAATAAAATCAAAAAAATGAAAAAAAAAATTATTTTTTTCGGCATATATGCCGTGCATAAGAGAATTTTGGTTAGAGCTAGAAAACGTACAAAGTGATACTTATATTATGTAGACTCTATAGATAATGTACTCATTGGATTTTTTTGCACTATATATAAGTTGTATTCCAGCATGACTGACAACAACAATGGTATTCATTGAAAATGGGATTGGGATTGGCAAGAAAATAAAAGAGAAAGTGAATGGAAAAGAATAGGTCAAGGATAGGCTTTGGAAAACACGTACGGCATGCCGTTAACCAATCCAACTTACATATTTTATAGATTAAGGAAAAGATATCCCAAGGTCCACCCACATGGGACGTTCCATTTCAAATTGGTGCTTATTACAAAATTTCATTATACAAATCTAACAATCGTCTTCAAAAAATCATGTTGATATATTGTTAAAAGGAAATTAATGTCGTGAGGAAAGAGTTACAATGCATTTAATTGTAGATTTAGTTGTTTTTATAATGATGTAAATTGAGCTACAGGGAATTTCTCTCGTGTAGCTATCATTTTGAATGTTTACACATTGACTAATCGAATATTAGTAATTATCTTCAAGTGGATCATTGAATTTATTATTATTATTTTTTTCTTTGTGGGGGGGAGGAGATGCGAAATCATGTTCCAAGCTATCCAAGGGTTAAAACTAAAATTTTAGTAGAATCAAATATAACAAGGTTAAGAGAACACGACTACTAAAAAATGCACTTTCACTTTTTCAATTTGTTTCTGCCATGATGTACCAATAAGAGTTGGCTGAATTAGTGATACATTCTGTTTTACCAAAAATGCTTGTTGCTTCGACTTGTGCAAGTTCAAGAAATTACGACAAGTGGAAGCACATATTAGCGAGAAGGAAGTGATGATGAAGATAAATGAAATGGCCAACTAAATTTGATAATGGGAGGTCTAATCTTTCACATGTAAGGCAGAGATTTAAAATTCTCATTATATGAATTCAAAACTTTGACATTTTTTTGTCTCATTTTGCAACCCACCCACTAACAATGTTTCATCTTTAGTTGATATGTCAATTCGACCCACTTCTCAAATGACATTAATTTCTAATTTATTGTTTATGTGTCTGGGATTACTGACTTAGCTACATCTATTCCAAACCCTATTCACCTTTCATAGTGATCAACAAAAAATACCCATAAAAACATAAACCAATTATCAAAGTTTCAACTGACTTAAGCATAATCAATTATTAAATAGTATGTAATGAGTATTTAAGTCTAATAAACTAGCAATAATTGAAAATCCATATATTAATACTATTGATCTAATCTTTCATGATAATCTTTGATTTGGCATAAAGTTGCAATTAGATTTGAAAGGCATCTTTTACTTTTTGGGTGCATCTGGTGGTTGTATAGCGAGTCTCTCACTTGAGTAGGAAGTTGAATGAATCCAATATTTATTTCCATGATATGATATTAATACTTTTTTTTTGTTTGTTTGTTTTCTCTTGTGGATATGAAATTAACCCTTTATACTTTTCAAACTATTTTGGAAGTCAAACAGCGCAAAGTTGGAAGAACGTGTATGAGCTTTCATTTTCCAAGTCAAAATTATTTTCTTTGGGTAAGTTCAGAGAGTGCTAGTTTTACTTATATATATCATGTAAGTCAAACCACCATGCTCATAATTCATTGGTTATGAGTTCATAAACATTTTTCTAGTGTCGTCAATGTCGAATCAGGAAATGAATGAGAATTATATAAATATGAAATGAGAGCATCACCCAATATAAATTATATTAATATGACATTTGGTTCAAATTTTGGCTAGGTTCATGCAATGAGGCAAATTCGAAAATGTGTACTCTTAATTGAAATATAAATTAATTTTTATTATAATATGGTTTTTTGGAGGATTTGAACTGAAGGGGCTAAAGCCATCTAAGTGAAGAAAAGACACTTTGCTTTCCAATGGTTTCTTAAGAAAGAAAATTTGATGGATTAATTTTATAGGATGAAAGAAGTTTATTTTTCTCATTAAACGTTATCAAAGTACCAAAGAAAGATTATTCAAAAAAAAAAAAAAAGAAGCAAAGAAAGAGAAGGTAGAGAGGAGAGAATGTGTCAATATTCTTTTAATAATAAAAGATAGGGAGATCATAGAGAAAACAGAGAGCATGTGTGATGTGCTGTCAAAGTATATGTTTGATGAATCAATAATCGTAATCTTAATTAAATTCTTATATTAGTAATAATTTAGTCTCATTATCTAAAAACAACATGATTTTATTGTTTGAAAACAGGATGATTAGATTTCGTTTATTGGATTTATCATAATAATATATAGTCAAATCATTGAAAATTAAATGATAAGAATCCTTTACTAAACATTAAATTCAACTTAGTGATAGCATTATCTCGAACTTATTTACAAAAATAATTATATATAATTATAAAAATATAAATTTTTATACAGTATCTTTTTAAAAATAGATATGACAATTAATGTAATATAATTCTATTATTATCATCTAATTTTTTATTTTTTATTTTTGAAAAATTAAAATATTAATATTTGAAATAATTTAACATTTCAAAAAATGCCTTTCCTAAAAACATTTTAAAAAAGTAAAATATTTTTATTTTCAAAAATAAAAAAATTTAAAGAGAGATTAAGCGTTAAAAAATAAAAAAAAACTATACCAAACAAGTATTAGCATCCTTTTGATATGATTTCTCCAATAGACTTTTAACAGTAGAAATTTTGGACTTTTATAAAAGATCTATTTGCCTAAAATGTCTTATTTTCTCTTAAAATTTTAATTTAATTTATAACATAATTTTAAAACGTATATGCAATTTTTACTAAAAGATGTTCACAGGTAAATAATTAATAATCTTTTATTATTTATTTTACTTATAAAACTTTATATACAATAAATTTATTTCAAAAAATTATACTTAAAAAGTTATAACAAATAATCACTTACTGAATGAAGCTAGAAACTTATATTTACGATCAAATATCTATTTCTTTCATGAAAAATTATTCACATTGTATTTTAGATAAACCATCAATCCAAACTTAATTGGGCTCGTGAGGGCCCAACTTATGATTGACCCATAAAAACACTACGTTCAGCGATTTGGAAACCGATTGAATTAAAAAAAAAAAAATACGCGTAAATTAAATGCCAGCTAACAAGTCGTTGCGCCTTGTCTGCAGCCAGGACAACCAAATTCAAACCCTTCCATCTCTGCATCGTTTGCTCTTAAAACTGTGTTTAAGCTATAATAATTATTATCAAAAAACAACATAATTTTAATAAATAATATTAAATATATAATTTTTTTTATACAAACTCTACATAATAATAATAATAATAATAATAATAATAATAATATAATATTATATTAATTATACAAAAATTAATATTTTGAATGCTATTTAATTTTACAAATAAGAAATTTTTTCAAGTTTTAAATTGATATTGATAATCGGCATGTATTATTAAACATTAAATTGAACTTTATGACTCAACATTATTTAAAAATAATTTTACAAATAAATATTTTTAACCACTTATTAAAATTTTTTTCGTATATTAAAATTTACTATTATATTAAATATTAAAAATTATTATAAATAATAAATACAAAAATTTTAATAAGTGACCTAAGGTTTAGTAAATTTTTAAAAGAAATATTTCCATTTATTAAGCAGGTAAGGTGGAATGTCTGACCAATTCAAAGTTAAATTTAACCGTCAATTATGAAATCTGATGGCATCTTATGTCATTTGCTTGTCATTGGAATGAGCCATTCCCACTCGCATCGCTACCATTAAGCCGCAATCCCTCACCCCGTTAACAGTAATACGCCGCGTTTTGTCAGTAATTCCAGCTCATTATTAATTGCGAGTTACATGATTTATATGTTGATTTTTTTATGAAAAAGGTAATTAAATTATATAGATTAATAAATAAAAATTTCACAAATAAAAAAAAAATACTCCACTCGTTATGAATGATTTTATTATTTAAATTAATTAATACTCATATTTAAAATATAAATAATCATAAGCACCTATCATTGACTTGTGGGAGTTAATTATTTTGATCTATTTAATATAGTGTTTTAAGTGGAGAATTTTGTGATGCGTTAGTATTGATTTTTATAAGTAGAGAATTTAATAAATACATTATTTGTTGTTTTGTTTTTAAATATATTTTTTATTAAAAAGTAATGTTTATTTTAATCAATAATTCTTTTAATATTACGTCAGAAAAAATAAAATTTTTAAAATAAACATTGCTATTTAAAAAGTTTAATCTTTCCAAAAATTTTGTTTCTAAAAGTATATTTTTTTTAGCTTTTTTCTCACATGGGTTTTCGTTTTAGATATTCACATTTTATTATAAGATCATGAATGAGTTATTAGTTAAATATAAAAAAGACTTAAAGAATTTTAGTTTTTTTTTTTAAATTATATAATACAAATATTTTATATTTTTTGAACTATAAACTTAGAGTAAACACAAATTCAATTTCCAAAATTCAAAACCAAATCATGAATGATTAGAAAAAAAAAAATAATTAGAAACCAACATAAAAAAAAAAAAAATACTCCACTCTTCATGAATGATTTTATTATTTAAATTAATTAATGCTAATATTGACACGTGCAAATTGATTATTTTGATTTATTTGATATAGTAGTTTAAGTAGAGAATTTTGTGGCGTGCTAGTAAATTTCATAAGTAGATTTTTTAATAAATACATTATTTGTTGTTTTGTTTTTAAATATAATTTTTAGTAAAAAGTAATACTTATTTTAATAATTCTTTCAATGTTATATAAAATTTAAAAATAAATATGTCTACTTAAAAAATTTTGTTTTTGAAAATAGATCTTTTTAGATTTTTTCTCGCATAAGTTTTCTTTTTTAAAATTTACATTTTTCTAAGATTATAGACAAATTATTAGTCAAATATAAAAAGACCTAAAGAATTTTAAATTTTCTAAATTACATAATACAAATGGGTTCAACTCAAATATCTTAAGTTTTTTGAACTATAAAATTAGAGTAAATACAAATCCAATTTCTAAAATTCATTCCCAAATTAAGCAGCCGAACAAAATTAATTAGAAGCCAACATAACGTACCCTACGGGCCACAGAATCCATTTGAAATAAGCATTTACTATAACATACCAGAAACTACACATACGGCCAAAATTGTATTTATATCATGGAAAGATTCATTTTATTATTATCTGCCTCATCTGGCGCTTCGTCATCCAACCAAAAACATTTAGTGCGAGTACTTTACTTTGCGTACTCGAGCGAGTCGCGTTAACACCCTTCGCACTAAGAACCCGGTGGGAATTCAGCGTCAGTTGTGAGATAGTTACGCCGACTCCCAGTCTCCAAAAGCGACGAACAGCGTTCAGTCTTTACATTAGTTTCTGTTTTGTTCAATCATAAGAACAGTCTAAACAATAAAATAAAAAATAAACATGGTAGACTTAATCAGAAGCTCCAATCGCCATCTCTATTGAACTTATCAAATACCGGCCTAATTCAAACATCATTGGTCAACGGTCCAAAGACCTAACAGTTTGTTGCTCTCAGTTTCATTCC
>JAWDEX010177389.1:761-14734 GCA_035221805.1 Trichilia hirta | reverse complement strand
GATTGTGAGTGCAATCACTCTCTCTTCACCGTTCAAAGATGACCCTCTTAAGAAATTCCTCCCAAAGAATCCTCCTTCATATATTGCTTTCACCCTTTATAAGGCCTCTGCACGTGTAAGCATCGGAGAACGGGAGTTTGATTAGACAGGAGTAGATATGGTGGTTGGATCAATCTTTTCACACTCCTTTATATTAGGTTTGGAGTAGCAATGAGTGCCTGTAACTTACAGGGCATAGTACACTCTAACGTGATGAGATGTCTGAACAGTTACTTAAACAGTATATTTATCGGTCCCATTTATAACTCTTATTTTTGAAATAGAGGAGTTGTGTCACCTTAGTAATCAAGTCGGATCAGGCCTCCTGTTTAGTAATAGTTGAGGTCGGAAAACTTTCAGTTAAACAGGTCTCGCATCTGTAAAAGTCATCAGTATCTCTTATTTTTAATAAACGTTTTATATAATGTAAGTAAATTGTATTTTAATTGTGTAATACTGAAAAAAAAAAAAAATGTCAAGCTGTTCTAATTGCCCGGAAGCAACAATTTACTTGCTCCCTTTATTTTCTCAGTGGCAGACCAAATGTCACTTCTCGTATAAACGTGGTTATCTATAAAGAACGAAAACAAATTAGACATCCACCTAAATATTTACATGCGAACGTGTTCGATAGAAAATAAATTAAACTTGATTGCTCAATTTATTTTGGAGCAAAAAAAATTATAATTTCATTTGCTAATGTTGTGATTCTAACTGTACGTTAAAATTAATTTTTGAAAAATAATTTAATAATACTGATTTTTATTAAAAGTGTCTACTAATATCTCTTAATAGAGATTTATATAGAAGTGTCATTTTTTTTTAAAATGTGATAGAAGCTAAATCTTAAATATGCAATAATTATGTATTAATTATACGTGTGGAATTAAATTTCAACGATTAAAAGTGTTTATGTCTAACGGTTAAAAATGATATATATATATATATATACACACACACACAAACACACACACAGAGAGAGAACAAATTTATTAATAATTTTTATTGATTTTTCTGTAAAATAATATGTCCAACTTGTTAATTTCAATAAATAATGATAACATTGTTAATTTGAATATTATTATTTTTACTATTTATATTGATTTAATATAATAAAAATTAGTTAATTCAAATAAACAATTATTAGATAAATTCAATTGAAATTTGGATTCAAATCAAACTAAACAATTATGAATACAAAAGGTATAAATATATTGCAAGCTATTAAGAAAAAAATGAATTTCATAACAATATTTTTGAGACTATAAAATTTTATTCTATTCAGACTTTCAATTATTCATATTTAAGTTAGGAAAATTAATTTAATTAAATTTATATAATTTGAATATAATTTTAAGATATAAGTTAGGAAAATAAACACATTTTCATATTCAGACTACAGACAGAAACACGCTCTAAAAGTTAGACAATAAAAAAAGGTATTTTAGCTGTTTTTAGTTGTTGACTCTCGTAGACTAGTTTGTATTCATGGAAGTTCTTTATTCATGAAGTTATTTTTAGCTGTTATAATAATTTTTATTTAAAGATTAAGTATTTTTATTTTATAATAATTTTAACTTTTTACAGTACCTTAATACAAAATAAAGCCTATATAAAATACTATTTTTGTAGTTCAATCGTCAAATAATATATATATATATATATATTTTATCACATATTCTTCAATTATAATCATGAGAATTAAAATTTGGAAGGGTTATAATGACAAAATAACAAACTAAGGTCAAAAAATCAAAATTGAAAGTTCGGATGAACGAATCATAATGATAAATTTAATATTAAATTTAAATAGTTTTTTTTTTAAAGGTTAAACTTAATAAAAATTGATGGTAAAAGTGTTTACTATTTAACGTTAATGTGGTCAAAATATATAGTACATGGGTTAAATGACAAATATTATATATATATTACTTAAAAAAGGTTGTAAATATTAATCGTAATAATTTCTAAAATAATTATGTATACACAATATGTTTTCGTTATATTTGTTGTATGATGACAGTGTATAAGAGTCATTATAAAACAAATTTTTCTTTATATCAAAGTATGCATATATTTAAATTATGGGAGTTTATATATATATATATAGGTTGGTTTATTACTCTTTTGTGTGAGAATAGATTTTGGGATTGAAATTTAATTGAGCTTGATCACAGAAGATATAATTGATAATGACACAGTATGACAAATTTTAACAAATCTATCCCTGCAGTTAGGTAATTTGACAAAATTTAACGAATCTGTTTAAAATTATGACGCAATTACTTATTTGCCCTTCATTACAATACATGTTTAACAATTTCATCCCTCAACTTCGAAAATTTTAACAAATTAATCCTCCAGAATATGATACAGAAAAATATTAAATAATATTTATCAACAAATTAAACAAATAATTTATCAATAATTTAAACAAATAATAATTTATCAGCTTTTTTTTTTTTTTTTCATCAACTCACCCAAACAATTTTTTGATACTAAATTGAGCAAACAAATACACTCTGATTCAATTAAATGTTGAAATAGGACAATGAAAAGTGAAAAACAAAAACAATGGATCTCTTCTGGAACTATATCTACTTTTCAGTCGAATCCAACAGTTGAATCTTGCTTTTGTACTGTACAAAAGGAAAAAAAATAAAAGAATTAACTCTTGAATTAACAGCCCAAGCAATTATTAAGTACAATAATTAGTTTAAAATAATCTGAGCATAAACCACGATTGTAAGTCACATCTTGTGAAATGAAATGAAACTTGACTTTATTAGAGCTACTACGCCATAATTTAACTAAGAGGATGATATGAAAAAATGAAACCCACTCAGCTAACATAGCAGAGAGAGTCAAATTACCTAATAAAACGTATAATCTAAGAAAAATATCATCAGTCTTTCAATGAAAAAAAACAAAAACATCACCGAAATCTCCCAATGTTTAACACCCATATTTCATCAACACAGGCACAAATCTCTCTAATTTTGCATTAACACGCGCAAATCTTCTCTAGTTTGGCATCACATAACTCAAAAACCTCTCCTATTTTGCATCAATATATGACATACTTATTCTAATTTTGCGTCAACACCACCCAATTGAGATTAGAAATGAGTAGGAAAAAAAATGCTCAAATTAGAATCAATCAAAGAAATAATGAAAAATCAATATCTAACCACCCACGAGCTTCATTGCGACTGCTTGCTGTCTCCATACACCATCATCCTCATCACCAACCAGAGACATAATTAGAGTCAGGAAAATTCGGATGCTAAACTCTTGTCGTCCATCTCTGTTTAACACCTCCAAAAACATCGAAATACTATTTAAAAACACTGAATGTCGAGACATTGTGACCATCATTTCTTGAGCAACCATCCCCGCAACACCATTACCGTAAATTGACTCAATATCCACCACTTCCACTGTTAAAATACTTACTGCTTGTCAGAATGGAAATCAAAACTGAGTCCCTAAATTCACATAGAGGGTCCCTAGACCTTGAAATGGAAAACGTATCCAAATCTGACTGCAGCTATGGCAAGGTGGACAAGGGAGTTTGCATCAACATGGTGAAGATGGCACTCATCACGTAGGTGCTAAGGCAATTGGAGTTGGGAAGTTGGGAGGATTCAATATATTCAAACCAAGCTCCTAAATAATGCTAAAATCGGATCAGATCTCGATTTTTTTTGCTCGAATTAGTACCCAGTTCGGTTTAAATCAAATTTGAATTTTTTAGTTCAGATATAATCTAGTTTGAATTGAGGATCGATTTTTCGGTCTTCTGTCCAAATTAGACTCGTACTCGATTTGAATTGGGTTTCAATTTTACAATTAAAAATTAAAAATTAAAAATTAAAAATTTAAAAAAAATTATAATTCTTATAATTTAGGCCTTAATTTTTTAAAATAAATTTTAAAAATCTTACATTTTAATCCAAAATTTTAAAACTACTAAAATTACTTTAAAAACATGAATAACCATGCAAAATAAATAAATATCCAAATCCAAAAAATAACAAATTAAACTTCTAATGATTAAATAATAAAATTATCCTCGTAAATATAAACAAATCCAAAATTAAATAATTAATATACTTTTCAATTTCAAACAACTAAATAAAAAAAATACATATAAGCATAATAATAAAACATCTCCTCATAATATAATTATACAAACAAAAAAAAACTGAGATCCAATCTAAATTGTATCTAATTAAACATCTTCTCATAAAATAATAAAATTATCATTATTAATACAAATCAATCCAAAATTAAATAATTCGTAATTCAACGTTCTTAATTTTAAACAACTAAAAAAAAAAGCTCCAAAGTTCTAACTTACAACTCCATCTTAAAAAAACTTTTAAAAGCTTCAAATTTAGAAGTTCAACGTCTTTACAAGCCATAAGTTATAACTACCAAAAAAATAGAGGAGAAAATTAATTATAATAAAAATAATCATGCTAACTACTTATAATATTAATATTAGTAATAATTACGTAATCATTACTAAAAATTATAATAAAAAGTCACAAGCAAATCCACATGAACCACAAAATATCAGTTGTCAATGACAAGTATTGGATCCAAAGTTGTATTTTGCATCCCTAACATAATAAAGTTTACAAATTTATCAAAATTAGTACAAAATATATAAAATATAAAGCATTTTGTATGATATAAAAAAAATTGCCTTCAATCATGGTATCAATTTCTTGAAAAAATTCTTTAATATTTAATTCGGTATGTATGTTAGATAATTGTAACCAATCACGAGTGTAAACAAGAGCCTCTACTATTTTCGAAACTACAAAGCTACTAAAAGAATCTAAAATATAGCCCCCTGTACTAAATACCGACTCAGATGCAATTGTGGATGTCGATATAACTAATACATCTTTTGGAATGAAAGATATCACTCAATACCGATAACTATTAACCTTTCACCAATTTAAAATATCAAAGTTTTTTTTACCTCTATCGCTCAACTGAAGCCCATCCTCAAAGTACCTATCAATTTTAGTTTTGAAAGATGCATTATCCTATAACATTAGTTCAACATATTCCTTATCTAATATACACCCAAAACTAATTTATGTATCACCCCCATCATGCCTTCTCATAGTACTTGACATTTGAGACGAGTTACCATCTTGAATTTGTAAACTAAGATTAGGATATTTAGTTTCATACAACTTATAAAGATTATATAAAGTAATCTTCACCTTTGTTTTTAATATCTTGGCTTTCTCTACGTCACGGCTTTTATCGATCACCCAATTCACATATCTTGGCTTATGTCAAGGATCAAGAACAGTTGCAATGAATAACAAGATATTACAATTATCAACATTTGTAAAATATTTCTCAAATTTCTTTAACATAACAAGAACTATGGAATTAACTTCACCATCAATAGATTAACAGCAATGCCTTTTAAGTTACAAACCAAGTCCTAATATTTTTTTTAGTGTAAATACTACTTGTGACATACAAAGAACCAAAAACAAGCAAAGTGGCCTCATAAGACATCTTCAAAAAAGGCAATAAAGATCGAGCCTTGTTCTAATCACTCTTAGCCGGTACCCCTAGTTTATTTTCCTTTAACAATTTCTCAACATATTTAGTATCTTGATATTCGAGCAAATAAAATACTTTTCCAAAGTTCAATGCTATTTCTAACATCAAGAATGTCAAATTTCACCTAATTTCAACATATAAACACAATAAGTTTTTGCATTTAATTTTTCGTTGACTCACAACTTACTTAAATCTTTGCAACCTAGATAGAGATGATCTCACAAAATGTATAGTATTACAAATTTTACAAACTGACATATCAAGTTCTTTTAGCCCATTTTTAACAATTAGACTTATTAAATATACACAACACTTCATATGAAGTAAATCACCATTTAAAAGTATCAAATTCCAATTTTCAAATCTCCCCTTCAAATAAAAAGTTCCAACATCATTGGAACTAATATTATCTATAATTATGGTCAAAATATTCTTAATGCCCCATTCAAGCAAACACTTCTCAATTATCTTACCAATCACAATGCCCGCATAACTAGAGATTAAAAAAGTATTCAAAATTCTTTTATATAATTTTCAATCATCATCAACAAAGTATGCAGTTAAGCACATGTAATTCAAATTTTGACAAGATATCCAATAGTCAGTTGTAAGACTAATCCTCAAATTAAGTTTTTTAATATATTATTTTAATTTTTTTCTCATTCAAATATAGTTGAAAACAATCTCTAGCCATGGTAATTAGTGAAAGAATATTAAATTTAGGCTGTAATATAAAAACAAACAACTTAAAATCTTTATGTTTAGCATGCGTAAATAGTAGCTCATCTAAAATTAAGTGCTTAGTAAGTGCCTTTCTACTTTCTTCTTATTTAAAGGTCCAACTTACTAATTAGTTTGAACTTCTCCCCTCAAAACTCTTAAATGCCAACGTTCTTTATTTTTTATCAACCACATTATATGAAAATTTCTTACACCTATTTAAATTATTGGACAAGTTACTAGTTTTAATTGCACTCGAGTAACTAAATCAATCACAATAATAATTACATATAGCACGCAAGCTATTATTATTAGAAGTTGAAATTTTAAAATGCTCTTATATTTAAGAAGCATTCTTTCAATATTTTCACGTTTTTGACACCGTCACGAAAGAAGTAGTATGTAATATTCAATATTTAGGTCTAAGAGTATTTTTGTCGTTTTGCTAAATCAGGATTATTTTGTTTATTTTTAAAAAGTTTATGTTCAAGTGATATTATTAGTTAAATAAGATTGTATTGATATATATTAAATATTTTGAGAGATTTTAAATTAAGTTAATTAAGTTTAGAAAATTTTTTTATGAGGCACTAATTTTACACTGGAGCTTTTAAATGAAATTTCTATTAATCAAAAAATTAAATTGATGAGCCATTTATTTTTATTAAAAGAAAATAGAAATACAATTAGATAAAAAAATGAGTAAAATTAGAATTCGAATGAGAGAGAAATTGCATTAGAAGTAGAATATAAACTTGAATGATATTTTTTAGGGTTTATAGTGATAATTTTTAAGAGATCTAAATGATATTTCTTATATATTAATCCCTAACTCAATGGTTTTGATATATGGGTTTAAAGGTTTTGATACCCTTAAGAGGGTATCGATACTTTTATATGAAAATCGTATAAAACTCGTTTTATTTGAGCATTCTAAAATATTTTAACTATATTTTAAGCTATAGAATTATAATTTAGATAATTCTTAATGCATTAGAAAGATAACTCAATTATCTACAACTTTTATGTTAATTACTTTTCTTGATTAAGTCATTTAATAATTTAAAATAGCGAATTTCTAAGATCTACTTGATGACATTATGACTTTAAATATCCTTTAGTTTATAAGACATAATCTTTTATAAAAAAAAAAAAAAATTGAGTGAATCTTAAATGTTAGAAAGATAAGACAATTATCTATAATTTTTATTTTTATTATTAGACCTAAATAATTCAATAAGAGAATTAAAATTGAGGATGAAAATGAATGTCGCAAAAGAGCCTGTAATAAAGTAAATATCAATATCTTTACTTTTAAAAACTAAAAGTATCAATACCTTTACTCAAAGGGTTTGATATCTAGGTCAAAAAGTAGTAAGACTAGGGCTAAAAAATAAGAAATTTGTAAAGGTATTGATACTCAGATTAAAGATATCGATACCCAAACCAAAGGTATTAATACCTTTGGTTAAAAGTATTGATATTTTTAAATAAAAATAAGCCATTTTAAAAAGAGTCCAATACCCAATAAAAGGTATCGATACCTAGAGTAAAAGTATCGATATCTCAATTAAAAAATATCGATATCTAGGTAAAAGTATCGATATATTTAGATGAAAATTTACATTCTAACTAAAGTAAAAGTCAAAAATATCAATACCTAAAGTAAAAGTATCGATACCTCAACTAAAAGTATCAATATTCAGAGAAAAGCATTATTACCTTTTAACAAAAATTTACATTGTGACTGAAGAAAATAGATATTTAGCTTGTGAAAAGATTATTTTGCCCAATTTAAAGGCAATCTCCACAATTTCTTTCATAATTTTCAAGGTTAAACTAGTCTTTTCTCAATCTATTTGCATGCATATCAAATTAAGTGGACAAAATTCATTTTATTTTTTTCTTTTCACCGTTGTTTACCTTTAGTTTGAGAGAAATAATATACAGTGCCTACCTGTTTCAATTTTCTTTAATATTTTCATTTTTAAACCAATTAGATTCAAGTTTCTTATGATAAAACTATAGTATCCAACACCTTTTATGAGTAATAACTAATATTTTCTCATTTGATCAAAGATTCAAGTGAAAAAGAGAAGGTAGGATTTGAGACACATTAGGACTTTTTGTATTTGAGCAATAACTCAACTTTTTAAAGTTATAGATAACCTATTAGTAAGATTTCTAATCTACTTAAGTTTAATTGAGATTATAACTTATGGATAATTATTCATTAAGAAATTTTAAGATTTTGCTTTAAATTGATCAATTAAGTATGAATTTAAAAGATTTGACTAGAAAATACTGAATTCAAAGTTAGAACACAGATACTATTTATCCGAGTCTAAATTTTATTAAATTTAATGTAACTTATAGAATTTATACAATTATTATCATATGTATGATTTAGGCATCGAAAAATCAAGCGACAAGATTTCGAGGTGTGAGAATTAGAGACAGTGTAACCCTCCTTATTAGGTGAGTAAAATTATTTTATCTTTTTCATTTTCACAAAAATTATATTGTAAAAAATTAAAATTATTTTATGTATTAGAATGGTAGAATTACTTTATTCATATAATTTATGATAACTTGAAGATGATGGATATTTTATTGTGATGAAAACCAAGAGGAGATTTCACTTATTTATGAATTATTTGTGTATATTGCTATTTTATTGAATTTACAATATTTGTAATTTTCTTCTCATAATAATTTTATTGTAATTGTTCAATTTATTTATGAGGTCGGAGGTTGATTATAATATTTTTATATGATATTATTTTATAAACTTCGATGATATGTATACTTGTGATACAGAATTTTATTATTTTCTTACATGATTGAGTTTATATTAATTATAATCGAAGAGCTTATTATTACAAATTTGTTTTGACTTATAATATAAAGGCTGAGGAGACCATGGCCTTGATGGCCAAAACTGTAGCTAGAGAGTTAAGTAGCCTAAAATAGATCGAGATAATGACTATCTAAGTGAGTACGCATCGGCAGGCCTTTGTACAAGAAAGGTGATAACCTTATTTATTATAAAATGGCCTGTTGGACAAAAATGTAAAAGACAATCATGCGTGAATTTACAAACTACTCTGAGCTAATGTTAATGGTGGGCAAAAATTTAATAAAAAATATTACATCATTTATTTCAGCATATAAACTAAATTTTATCAAATATTTTATTATCTTAATTTCATAAAAAACTCATCAACAGCTCAAATTTATTCTTGGCCAGAGTAAGTACTGAAAAAGTGACTTGCCCAATAATTTTAGTGCTGTTTAAAATTTTATTAAATGAAATAACTTTATAAATTTTCTTTTAAATATTTTTCTAATACAATTTCATTTTAAATACTTTAAATATTTGTATATGTTTTTTATTTACTTACGAAGTATACTCCCGTATACTCACCTCCCTTATTTTTCAGTTTTAAGAGATTGAAATCAAGGTAGAAAGCTTGCTAGTGGTAATAATTGACTAAAAGTTTAGAGCTCACTAGTATCTTTTTATCTATTGACTTATTTTTCTATTATTTGTCTACTGAAAAATATTTTTATAAACTTTTGTATATACAATTGTGTATAAATAGAAAAAAATATCTTTTTAAAATTTTTTAGTTTAATTGTAAACTACTTTTAACTATATATAAGAAATACTTTGTGAATGTCTCAAAGAAATATATTTATTCTATATGTTTTATTAAATGATGTGAGTTAATATTTTAAAAATGTATGAATATTATTATATAGTGTACAGGTACCTAATAAACCTTATAAGTTTGAAAGACATATTTAGAATTCTAAAATGAGTCTTGAAAATTTATGGTAGGTCACGTGTGAACCCCACAAGCGGGAGTGTCACATAATGCATGACTAGTCCATTGTTTTCTCTAAGTTGATTATTGGACTTTTTGCTATTGCACTATCTTTCATATCTTTTTCATATACAATGCAAATCTGTAATAAAAAACTAAAATAGATATATATTGGTGGAGGAATTAAGAGATTGATAAGAAAAGTATTAAATTACTAAGAAAAAAAAAATCACTCATTATTAATGAATATATTCTGATCATAATAAAGTATAAGTAGGCAATCAAGAGAATAAATATCATGCTACTTAGTTATAATCATTTTACTATTATGTATGAGTAATAAAAGATTTTCTTCGTTCACAGACAGAAATGTGAGAGTTGCCAACGCCAACTAGTATTGTCTCCTTCATTTTCTATGTATTTAGAGTTTTGCTTTGTGGTAAATGGTCCCACTTAGTATCTGTCAAGGTTCTTTAAAGAAGATATACATGACACGTAAGTGTTATGTTATTCCTATCTAACATTTGTTATTTAGTTGCATTGTTACTTAGGTATTGTCATTTTAGCATTCAGGTTTCGATGCTTGTTACATAATTTAACAATTTAAAAAATCATTTGTTCCACATTACAAAATCGGAGCAGTATTTTGCATAAACTACCAACGAAGAGTCAATCTGAAAAAATTGTAAATCCAACAGTCAACTTGTCAATACACACGTAAAAACAAACAACAAAAGAACAAAATAAAAAAATATATACCCAAATGGAAATTTGGGTGCCCAATTTATCTTTATAAAAAAATGAAAGGAGAAGAAGGAAAACAAAAGCCAAAGAGCAAAACCCATCACAAACCATAGTTTCCCAAACTTCGCAAGAAAATAAAAGTTTCTTATATAAAAATACCACAAACTTTGACACACTAAACTTATAAATTTTGAAGTGCTTCTACCGAAATTTGGATTAATATTCATTATATAGTTACTATTTGATATTTGAAACAATAATAAATTTATATATATCCTATAATAAAGGAAATCCTTTGTGATATTCGATAATGGTTTTGATCACATCAATTATGAATCCAAAATGAATGTGGGCATTGACATTCATTTTCATAACCAAAAATAAAATAAAAACATCTTCTCTAACATGGGAGATAGATAAAGGAGAGAGACGAGGGGAACAAGAAGGGAAGTTTCCGAGATCACACGTAGCTATCATTTTTGTCAAAATTGGCAACACAAATAGACCAAAAGAAATGAATACCATTGCATTGAAATAAAGATGAGAAAAAGAATTGATAACTATTTTGTCAGTGGGTATATTGCCGGCTGCTTATGCCTAATGACAATGACCATTATGCATTGAAAATCTTGGATTGTGTTCACAAAATGGCTGGCATTCTCTGCTTTTAATATTATTTTTTTATTATCACTATCATCATCCCAATTAACCCACTCAATCATTTTTATTATTTGGATTCTCCTACCTATTCTTGCAGATTAAGTCGCTTTGTCTTGTAAAATTTCAATTTGCAAATTAAATTTACCACTTACTCAATTCTCATATTCTTCTATATAATAGATCATCCCAAAGCAAATATCATTACCCCATTATGCTGTCTAATAAAATTTTTTTAAAAATAATCAATTTTTTTCAAATAACAAACAAATTATAAGTTAATTTTAATAAAATTTTCTTCAGCCTTACCAAATTCAAACAATTTTTATAAGCTTAATTGGAAAATAATACCAAACCCATATAATAACATACACACACTGACTAACCTTCTGTCAACAATATCTTTCTAGCATTTTATCAAATAGTCACAATGTTGCAAAATGAACACAGGAAGTATGAAAATCATATGGACTTTTCTAATTAGATCAAAAAAATAATTTGAAGAGAAAAAATTATAGAACTTTGAAATGAACAAAAGATCAGTGAAATAGAGAATCCCCTCCAGAAAATTTTGCGTAGTTACTGTGGTTGAATCAAATAATCTGCTTTTGAACGTTGGCAACATTTAAACAAAGAAATAATTTTTTACTATTTAAGATGTTAATTTCATTCACAATCATTCCCCGTGCACTAGTCAGTTAGACTTTCGAATCCTAGATGCTAAGAATATGGAGGAAGAATACGGTATTTGAATGACCCACGGGGAAGGGAAGGAAGAGACAGAGCAACGGTTCCTGCTTTTAGTTTGGATTGCTTGAGGCAGAGCAGTAATTAGGGGTGATGCTGAGGTATATCAAATTGAAAATTAAGACATTTTTCTATCTGCAAAATTAAAATTTTATATTGTGTACTAAAAAATTACATACTACTCACATAATTAGAATAAAATTAAAAATTATAAAAAAAATTGTATCTTTACCTGATTTCTGATTCGATAGATTTTGGTGAACTTGGGATGATGAGCAACGGCTTGGTGGCAATTGGTCGACAATCCAGTGGTTTTAACTTTCAAGTCGAAATAGAGCCAGAGAGATGGGAAAAAGAAGATTTTTCCTGAGCTTGGGTTATCAATCAGATTGAAAATTTGTTAAATATGGTATTTAAGGAATGACGACAGCAGAGGCAGTAAGCCATCATGTACAAGGGAAGAACAACAGCTGAACGATGGCAATGGCGGTGGGTGAAGCTAAAATTGGAGAGAGAACGATTTGGTATAATAGGGTAAAATAAAATATACTTTTATTTATACATTATAAAAATCAACAGTTACCCAATAAATTAGGACAAGATTCGGTTCGGTTTAAAACCAAATCTAAGATTCCGAGCTAAATTCGATCGTAATTAAACAGGGATCCACTTTAGTACTCAAAAAATGTGAATATTCTGAACAACCCTAATTTTTACCCTATTTTTTAATATATTTAATAGAATAAGAATAGAAAAAACTCATTTGGAGGATTAATTTTCAATTTCTATTTAAAAAATCAACAACTATTCACATTAGTTTGATATTGATTACATATTCACAATAATAGGCCAAATAATGAAGTGTAAAAATTGCAACTAATTTTAAAAAAAAAATTGATATTACAATTTTTTAGTATATGATTATGTGAGGTTTTGCATTATCCGTCTTGAACTCGAACTACTGTCATCCCTACTTAAACTAATTAATTTTTAATTAAAGCAGGTAGATGTTTATTTGATCACTTAAGTTTTAATAGTACTTAGAAAAATTTGCAGAATTGATCACATTTTATTTTTTGTTTGCAGAGGAGATCACAGCTCAAAAACTCTTGCAAAAAATGAAAAATTACAGTTGGACAATAATACCCTTTTTTCCCTAGTATGAAGCTCACTATCACATTTTAGAAGAAAATGCTTTAAGAATTTTGCAAAGATACAATAGTTAAAAGCCAAAATCCACTTTTGATCCAAACATGTGAAAGCCCATACTTGACCACTAGAATATTGCAGGAAAATTCACTTTTGATCAAAAATTAGTGAGTTTGCTAATAATTCGATATTTTTTCATTTGAATGTATAAAATTTATTTTAAGATTTCTAGAAAATTAATATGTAAATCTTATGTTAGATATTGTTTTTGGTTTAATCTTATGAAAATGAAAATATTGAATGGCAATGGGTATAAGTTTTTGGTTGAAAAATTGATTTTGTAGGATTTGGTCTCGATAAATTTTTAGTAAGGCAATTTTGCCTTTAGTTAAAAAGAATGACCTCTCTTTTGAGTAAGGGCGAGATTAATGGCATCTCACTTTTAAGTAAGGGCATTTTTGAGCTTACTCAAAATTGTATTTTGTC
>JAWDEX010177378.1:0-14734 GCA_035221805.1 Trichilia hirta | reverse complement strand
TATTGCAGAAATCATATTTAGTGACGACATATTGCCATGTCCAAAAATGCATTTTACAACTACATAATGTCGTCACTAAAAGTCTCTTTGACAAGGATGTAATGTTGTCACTAAAAACCTATACACGTTTGGCAATAACATTATGTCTCTACAAAAACTCATATACATTTGGCAACAACTTTATTTAGTCATCGAAAACACATTTGTTATGTCATCGTCAATAATTTTAATTTTATAATATAAATTTATATAAATTTAATTTATTAATTTTAGTAACAATCAAATAAATAAATGATTTATTCAAAAATGAACTAATAGAAAATATGTAACTCAAATTAAAAATAATACATGAACATTATAAATATTTAATACACTCAATTAAAATTGAAACATGACTTATTTCAAATTCAAGTGAATATATTCCATAAATTATTCTAAATATTTAGTACTAGATAAAAATGAAAATGCAACTACAGCCTAAGACCGTTATGCCCAAAATTGGTATGGTGTCAACTCTATCAAGATAGATTTAAACTCTTCCAACTGTTGAATAAGTAACTCACTTTCATTCGATTGTAAATTAGACTATGTTTCCTACAACTCAAGTCAAGTAGACACTAACTCATTTCGCATGCCCGCATCATTGGATAAAAAGTCTTAATCAACATCAGACACTCCTTGGCATTTGACCAATTTCTTAATATAATGTGATTGATTATCAAATACTTGATGAGATATTTTTTTTCTCACTAATTGGTTGTAATTTGTCTTCAAAAAAGATTTGTTGCATCTCCGCCATTTTTTTAATTTAAAATAAATTAAATTAAGAATACAACTATTTATGATATTGACAAAATTTAATTTAAAATAAATTTTATAAATAAATAATAAATTCACATGCCTAATTTATGCATCTAAACTAACCTATTCAAGTTTTTTTATCGTAATAAGTCACACAAAAATGATCTAAAAACATTGACTAGAATCAAAATCATCACTTTATTACAATATAAAGTTAAAAATTAAAATAGTATTAAATAAAATTTGCTTTATTACATTTTGTAATAAATAATTTTAAACAAAAGTAAGAACATATAAATGCTTTGTGCAATAAACATAAAATGATTTTGATCCAGCATGATGATTAGCAGAAAGTTTACTGATTAGCATAAAGTTTACTCCTATTACCAAAATTTTGAATACATTTTTTTGAAACACTAATATAGATAATATATATTTCATTATTATAACATAAGTGCAGCCAAAAAACAAATATACACCACCAAACATTTACCAAATGTTACTATAACAACACTTCTCCAAAATATTAAATCCCAAAAAATCTTTATCATTAACATCTTTTGGTTTTCAATCTTCTAAAAGTATATTCAAATATTATTGACACATGCTATCTATTATCTTATTTTACCACAATCTAAAATTATTTTTGCCATTAAATTTTTTAATATCTATTTTTGTACTTACTACAGTCATTGTCTTTATTGATATAGACAACGAGGATGTTATTTTTATATAACATAAGTAGCTTAGTAAATACAATTCAATATCACAATATCCAATAATGATAATAATATTTGCACTCTAAATAAATTATTGTATTCAATAACTAGCAACTGGCTTTAATACCATTTGTTGTGAAGGAAAAATGTAAATTTTTAAAAAATAATCACAATTTCTAATGATGTTAGTTATTAAAATATAATAATAAACTATAAAGCAATAATGACATAAAATAAAAAATAAAAAGAACACAAAATTGAATAAAATTTAATATAAATACTTACGTACTCGAATATTATAGAAAATCTATTATCTAAATTGCAAATATCAAAAAGACAAAATAAAAAAGAGAATATTCAAATTATAATATCTTTTGTGAAAAAAATCTTTCCTAAACAGATTTTGTTGTTTAATTTCCTGCTATTCTTGCTTTATTGGTGTTGCTATCCCTTGTTGTAGGTTATGCTGATTTCAGATGCATTCAAATCTTGGTTGTTACAAAATACAAATACAATTTTATTTTATGAAGATAAAAGAAATAAAAATTTTATGAGTTAAATTAATTTAAAAACATTATTAAGATAAATTAATTAATGAAATTTTTAATGAAAGTATTTGAACCTATATATGTAATTATTTATATTTAATAATTTAACATGCTTTAAGGGACTTGAACCATCTACAAGTAAAAGGCTAATACAAAATTCCTCAGAAAAATTCTTATCCCAATAGCTTATTGAATTGTCTCTGCAATTGTGTTACAGTCTTTTGCTACAAATTAAATATAAACTTATTTGTTGGAATGATTGCCATAATCATACAACATATCTTGCAATGAAATCCAAAGGAAGAAGGAAAATATTAACCATACAAAAGAATCTTGTAATAAAATTCTGACATACAAATATAAAAAACAAGAGAAACTTACAAATCCTAATCATTAACCGCCTACCCATATGAAAACTTTGATTGGAAGGGAGTTTTTAAAAAGAAAATTATTGATACAATTTGAATTAATAAATTTAGTTAATACACCGACCATCTATTTATTTAATTTTTATTTATTGTTATTTCAATTAAAAACAAAACAAAGCGTTTACCTTGAAATGTGTGTTCCTTTGAAATGAATGATGGAGAATGCATTGCATGTGTGCCTCAATGATTAAAATTCACGTTGCCTCTACATAGTCAATGAGTCACCCTTGGGTACAACAATGCGTATCGTAGATTTTATACCCTTTAAATGTGAAAAATGCACTAGAGTAGTATCGAGATGACAGATATTTTCCTTGGATGAAATATTATGAGTAATTTATCTCACTATTTTGATGATAGGGATGAAAAATTATCAATTTAAATAAATTTAAACTTAAATTTTAAATCGATTTAAATATATCAACTTAAATTAATTTAAATTAAATTTGTTTAAATTTAAATTTTGAAGTGATTTAAATATATCGATTTAAATTTAATACAATTAAAAAATTAATTTAAAATATTTTAAATTATTTTTCATTCATTTTTTATTTTTATTAGTTAAAATTATAACAAAAATTATATAATATTTATTTATGTATTATTTATCTTTCTTTCTTCGCCGACAAAGACCTATAATAGAGATGTATCTACAGCTGCCAGAGTTTTATTTCTTCAAAATAAATTAACAAATTACAACTTTCATTAATATAAACAATTCATTGCTTTAGTCGTTGCTTCCAATCATTATTCACCTTATGTTCATCATGTTATTGGGAACAATATATATATTTCTTTTCATATGCAAATTTATTTTTATATTTAGTATTATTATCTAATATTTTATTTATCACGTCCTCAAATGTAAACCAAATCTAACACTAAAAGTTTAGTTGAGATTTCTAATGACACCTAGAGTCCTAGACCAAAATAATTTAATATATTACTAATTTATTTTTAAAAGATTAAAATAAAAAGAATAAATTATAAATGTTTTACAATGAATTATGAAGAAGTGAGTTCCAATCCCGGCTTTCTTAAAATAAAATGTAAATAATAATTTTTAAAAAAATAAAATTATAAAATATATAAAAATAAAAATTATATATAAAAGAAAATTAATTTTGTTACTATTGTTGTAAGACAACTTTTAAGTGGGATGAAAACACTAAACATGAAATATTAATAAAAATATATAAATTTAATTAAAAAATAATGTTCTGAAATTAGTTTAAACTCTCAACTATCAATTCTTTAGCTTTAAACATTCAAATCATTTTTTCTCCAAATTGGGTTTGATGGTGTAAAATTGATGTTGGTTTAATGAAAGTTTCTCCTTATTTAAAAAAATAAAAATACCCATAAATTTTAATAAATAAATTTGATGTAGTAATAATAACAATAATGATGATATGAGATTATATTTGAAAAAAATTAATTACAATTGCAAGAAATTAAGATCAACGTTCAAGGATAATTAAGGAAAGTAATTATAATTCCTTTTCTTGAATTGAATGGTCCATCTTCTCTTCTCTACTATTAATTTTATTTTGTCTTTGTAATGCACTCAGTAAAAATAAATAATGATTATTGGTGAACTCAATTTACATAAAAAAAAATAAATTAAAATTATAGTAGTTGTAAGATGAAAGTATTATACTCCAAATAATAATTAAATCTTATTAAAATTATTATTTATAAATATTTATTCAATTTTATTTCTAAAATACAATAGAAATACTACAATCAAATGCAATTATTATTATCTATTTTTTTTTTTGAAAAATTTAAACTTTTAAAATTTAGTTAAATTGAAAAGAAAAAATATCTTTCTATTAAGCAGGATTTATTTACAAAATAAAAATATTTAAACAATTTAAATGGGATATTTTAAAAAATAGGATATTGTAATATAAAAATTGAGCCCGCCCAATATGGATAAGATCAGTCCCAAGAGCAGTTATTTTGATTGGGCTACAAAATCAGCAAAACAAGCTTTATTTTCCTTTTTGCCATTCTCTCTCTTTTTTTATTTTTTTTTTTATTTTTTATTTTTTTTTAATTAATGAAAACTACAAATAATCTTAGATTAACATAAGCCCCAAATTAAAACTAAAATAATTAAAATTGTAAAAATTTTGAAAGAAATATTAAAAAAAGTCTTAAATAGTACAAGCATACCACATCATTCATCTATTTATTCAATAAATTCTAGCTATATATATATATGTATATATTCACAAATCATAACAATGATAATTATGATAAATGAAAGAATTTATCATGCATGTAATATTATTATTGAATAGTTTTATTAAAATTATTTTACTTAAGTTTTTCTTAAAAAATTATGAAAAAATATTAAAAATATAAACTCTTTATACAAAATATAAATTGATATGATAATTAATATCACATAATTATATATTATTATTATTATTATATAATTTTTTATTTATAAAATAATATAATTCTATCATATTAATTTATATATATATAAAATACTGTTTTAAAAAAAATTTGTTAAATGTTTATGAAAAAGTTTAATGAGAGGCCATTATTTTATTGTTATTTCCTCTCCTCTGCCATCCTTTTCAAAAAGAGCAAGAAATTTTAAAAAATTTCTTTTGGATCTGTCCACAGTCACAGTTGTCTGCCTTTTGACATTACATTCATTTAAAATAAATAAATCAATTGTTTCCCACTCTTAACACATTATTGAA
Source organism: Trichilia hirta (assembly GCA_035221805.1). NCBI lineage: Eukaryota > Viridiplantae > Streptophyta > Magnoliopsida > Sapindales > Meliaceae > Trichilia > Trichilia hirta. The sequence continues at coordinate 9,515 of JAWDEX010177378.1, read as the reverse complement.
TATCAGAGCATTTTAGATTAATTAAATGAGGTTATCAGGAAAACCCATTTCCTCTGTGCACTAATCATTAATCATTATCAATAAAATAGAACAGAAGCAGCAACAGCAACAGCAACACAGACTCATATATATATATATATATTTTTTTTTTCATCTTTTAAAAATTATTTAATTATTTTTAGGGTGAAAAAGTATTTACATCCCTAAAATTTAATAAAATATATATTAAATCTTGCTGATCTCAAAAATACCCACCAATTTATTAAAAAATTTGTTACTTTGATTTTTCTTTTTTAATTTTTCTGTTATAATTACAATAATACTTTATTAATGCTAATCACAAGAGTTAAATATATCAAATTACTTATATTTTTTTTTTTAAAATTAAGAATTAAACTAACCAATTGAGATTTACAAATAATTTTAAAGATAATATAACTAAAATATATACTTGACTAAATTTAAGGGTATATATATATATATATTTTAATTTTATTGACAACAAAATATCGCCACCTTCCTTGGTGAAAATGAAATCGCTTAAACTTTCCCTGACAACAAAACATCACCACCTTCCTTGCTTATTTCCCTTGAAATATTGAAAATGAAATGGAATAAAAATAAAATATTTTATTTTGAAAATTAAGTAAATATTATTTGCTTTGTAAAAATATTCTTTTTATATTTTATAATTCAAAATGTGTTTATTAAATTAAAAGAGTTTGAAATTTATAAACTTAATTCAAACTGACGATTGCTAGGATGCTAACAACATAAGATGTAAACAAACAAAAAAAATAAAAAATTTTCCAATAGATATAATTTTACAAGTTAGAGAAAATCCATTGCCTCTAATTGAAGCTTCCATTGGCATTCCCATTTCCACCGTGTAACGTTCTCAAGGCCCGGCATTGGATTACAGCTTTCTTCTTTCTTCCACCGTCTATAACGCAGTCTGAGGCTCAGATTTCTCTAATGATAGTAATATTATTATTATTTTTTGAAATTATAAAAAATTGAAAAGAATGAAGAAAGAAGAAGGGGTTAAAAAAGTCAAATAGGCATTTCTTTCTGTTTTTTATAAACATAAAGGGCTCGACAAGAAGCATATATTGCAATAGCCATAGCCACATGCATATTACATTATTTTTCATTGTAATCCCAATTCTCTCATTCCTCAGTTTCATTAACGTTCTTTTCTTTTCTTGGATGTCTTCCAAACAAAAACCACCAACTTAGAATTTAGTTTTGATCCATTCTTTTGATTCTTATTACTTGGAATTTGGTTATTAATTTGCTTCTCAACTACTATTTTCATATGGACAGCGAGGATCATAAATTGTTTATGAATGAGCATAATTGGAATTCCTGCAATTTTTCCATGGAAATTGAATCAAATGATAACTGTTTTTTCAGTCCCAATTGGGAGAATTCAATGGATCAGAGCGATCCCTTTGAGTCTGCTTTGAGTTCAATTGTTACTTCTCCTGCAGCATCAAATGCAAGTGTGATTCCTCCTCCTGCAAGTGCTGGAGATAATGTGATGATTAGAGAATTGATTGGAAGACTAGGAAATATCTGCAATTCGGGGGAAATTTCATCGCAATCTTACTTACAACAATCACAGAGCAACAGTACAAACACTTCTTGTTACAGTACTCCATTGAATTCACCACCCAAGCTTCATCTTTCAATGATGGATTCACAGATCAGAGGAAATTTGTCAATTCCTGGATTAGCAGCTGACCCTGGATTTGCAGAGAGAGCTGCGAGACTTTCTTGCTTTGGTACCAGAAATGGGTTGAGCGAAATTGATCAGGTGTCTCACAAATTGATCAGCAGACCAGAATCAGGGAAGTTATCAAGAGTTTCGAGTACCCAATCGATGAAAGTTGCTGCTGGATCTCATCAAGAAAATAACAAGAATCGTAAGCTATCGAGATCTTCGACCCTAGAGAATGGTGAATTGGGTGATTCCAAGGAAGAATCTTCAGTTTCAGGACAGATCCCACCTGTTCAAAATGATGTACATGGCAGGAAAAGGAAATCTATACCCAGAGGGAAATCCAAATCTAAAGAAGCAACCCCCCCATGTTCATCTCCTTCAACAAATGAAACCAAGGTAATACAAAATCAGGGGTTATCATCAAGTTCTACTCATTCTTCTAGATTTTGTGGTCATTTTAAAAGAAACCCTTTTTCAGGTTGTATCAGAAACCGAGGAATCTAATTCAAAGAGAAGCAAGCAAGATGAAAATGATGGAAATCAGAAACAAAATATGGAGAATTCAAAGCCTCCAGAGCCACCAAAGGATTATATTCATGTAAGAGCTAGAAGAGGTCAAGCAACTGATAGTCACAGTCTTGCTGAAAGAGTAAGTAATAAGAATTAGATCTTGAATCTCTTAATAATTTCCTTTCCGAGTACTGACATGTCATTTTTTAATAATAATAATCAGGTTCGAAGAGAAAAGATCAGTGAAAGAATGAAGTTCCTTCAGGATCTGGTTCCGGGATGTAATAAAGTGAGCTCAAACTGCTGAATTTTGCAGCTTTCTTCAGCCAACAATGTACAAGAACTGTGTAAAATTTCTAATTTTGGTGTTGTTTCATAACAGGTAACTGGAAAAGCAGTTATGTTAGATGAAATCATTAACTATGTGCAGTCATTGCAGCGACAGGTCGAGGTAAAAGCCCAATTGTAACTCATTGTAAGCACTTATTTTAATTGCTTTAGCTTCTGCAGATGCTTACTGATATCATGTTGATATTGGCAACAGTTTCTGTCAATGAAGCTGGCTACTGTAAATCCAAGGATGGGTTTCAATATGGAAGCACTTATATCAAAAGATGTAAGTTGGTATTTTTCTGTCTGTAACAGATTGTTTTGAGTTTTAAAATTAAGATTTTGACATTAACGCAAGTAATTTTATGCAGATGTATCAATCTCGAGGATCGGATTATCCCATGCCAGTAGATTCATCAGCTCAAACATTATTCCCATTTGGATGTCAAGAGCAAGCCGGGATACCTTTAACTGCAGAGACTCAATTATTCTCCATTAACAACCGCCACCTATTAAATTCTTCATTCCATAGAAATCAAAACCTGCAATTGCCTCCCCCTTCCATTAATGGAGAAGGATTCACGGAAGCTGCTTCTCAGGTAAGTGCTTTTAAAGTGAAAGATGATGTTTTTCTTTTACTTTTGAATGAATCCTTAGGCTTATATATGTTATTTCTACATGTTGTTACATAGATTCAATCATTGTGGGAAGATGATCTTCAAAGTCTTGTTCAAATGGGTTTTAACCAGAATCAAACACAGAGCTTCAATGGTAATAAATAAGCTATAATGAATTTAATTTTACTCAAATATTTGATTTTTGAGTTGAAAATAAAATAAAAAATGCTGATTAATACCAAAAACTGTGTTTTTTTTCCATGTGGGTCAATTGCAACAGCTCAGCCTCAGATGAAAATTGAGATGTAACTTATCAGTTTTATGTTTTAACTCCATTGATGCCCCCAAGGGAAGGGAGAGGCTTTCTGTATATACACCATCGATGGATTTGAGATGAACTTGCTTTGGAGAAGAGAAGATGAAAGAGAACTTTCTTTTTTATTTTAGTCTCTTTTTGGGATAATTGCTTCTGCTACTCAATTCCTTAACAGAATTGAATGCAATCAACTTTGTAAAATCATACAACTAATTCATTGGAACATTAATATATTGTTGGAAGATTCAAATGATAATCTTATTTCTTTTTCATTTTTTGTGAAATGTAATGGTTTTTGTTTCATCTTTCAACCATTGTGATTATATTATTTGTTAAAACATTAATATTCATTAAGAATTGATATACATATATTATTTTCAAATATTTATAGAGAGACTCTAATTTATTAGTTTAATATGTGAATTTAGAAAAAAGAATTATTTGATTTATTTAATTCGTAAAAAAATATTACTGTAATTATAAACAAAAAGTTCAATCAATTTAACAAATTTTTTTAGTAAACTTAAGTTTACACGAGTATTTTTAAAATAATAAAAATAAAATATACATTACAATTGATTATATTTTAAAGGTTTATATATATTCTACCTAGTTTTCTCTTCTAACTTTCTTAGTAACCAAACAGAAATCCATCCTCTTGCAAGACAACGATTGATGTGTGTGTGTTAGAAGTTAGAGATCGCAATGCTTTCATATTTGGCTGTAAAATTGTGTTAGTGGGGACGTCCATTAGGAAATCCCGTGACTTGTGGGAAAATGGATTTTTAATTGTAAACAGCTGGGCAGTGGGGACTCAAAAACAATTGATGGAATGATTAAGAAGGAAGATTTAATTATTATTATTATTAATCAGTTTATTGAGCTGGAATCCAAAGCTATATACATTATTATTTTTCTTAAAAAAAATGAAAAAAGAAAAATTGGGAAATGGGTAATAATATTTAGTCCCTAAAGTTTTCCACAAAACAACATTTGGAGATCTAGTTTTGAAAATTTTGACAAAGCAGTCCTTATAAGTACTAATATATATTTAATAAAAAACTAAAATTAGAGACTAATTATTATTTTAGTAAATTTTAGGGATTAAACATTATTTTTTTTTACAAATTTAGGGATTAAAATGTTATTATTCCATTGAAAAAATAGATGAAAAGCAGCCAAGGGCATATTGGCAGGAATAGGAATCACCGAAAAGAAATGTGGGATAGAAATCCTAATGGATAAATGAAAGAATAAACTAGTGGAGGAACAGAGTTGATGGAGATAGATACTCATTGATTCCTACATACTTCTTTTAAAAAAAAAAAACAAAAACATACCATTTTTCTATTTAAGGTTCTTTATTTTGGGATAAATCAAATATATCTCTCTTAAAATTTGACAACATCATATTAAAATAAAATAAAATTGACATAATTACAATTATATTACATCACACGTCTATGAAAAATAAGAGTCTAAATAGAAAGTATTAAAACATCAATTCATAATTACATTTAGAATGGGTTTACTCTAAATCATAAAAGAAACTCACGTCTGTGTATAAAGGTGGAAGAATATGCCATCTTTTTACAAAATAGAAAGTTAAAAACTATTAAAGTACTCTTCTAAAGGAGGAGGTCTACATCGATGTTTAGGAAAAAGGAGGTTTACGCTGATATATAACAAGGAAAGAAAAAAGAAGTCTAGGCCGATTTTTAAGAAAAATGATGCCACAAAGTGAGGAGTCATGATAATTGTCAAAATTCAAAGTTAAAGCTTCATTTCGAGATCCTTGCTTTCTAACCACCTCTCTTAGAAGAATGTTTGGTATCCTTAATCACATTTACCTTCTTAGAATTAATGGAAAAATGTGGTAAAGCTTTTTGTTAAGGGTAATATTATAGGATTTTAATTAAATTTTTAGATCCTAAAAACTAAATTTCTAATTCATAACCCTAGTTTCTAATCCCCATCCTATTGGGTTTTTATGATAAGTATAGCAAACTTTTGGGGCCGATTTTGATGACAGTTAAACTTGTAAGTTTCATTATTTTTTTAAATTGAATGTACCCAATTCGAGTGAAATGGCCCCAGAGCTTCTTGTCTAGCCAAATGCATCAAATTGAAAAAAAAAAAAAATAAATAAATGTAGGCAGTATATTTCATTACTCAATACAAGTATGATGCAATTTATTTTTGAAATCAAAGTATTTAATTGTTTTGACCCATTTTGTGTTCAAGTGTGTGGAAAGTTCAATATTTCTGTTTTTTCTAATTTATAAATCAGAATTCATGGTACGTAAATTTCACTAATTTAAGAAAAAAATAAAACAAATACTGCAATATCTATTTTTTAATTGTATATTAAAAAGGGAAAATTCTTTCTTCAAGAATTACTATTAAATTTGAAATCAACTTCAAAGCTTCTGGGTGTTTTCAAAAAAGTATTATTTGAAAAGCACAATGTACTGTTTTTATTTATTTATTTATAAGACAATATTTCAAAAGTAATTTTACAATAAATTAAGGAGGAAGGTAGGCCCATAATATTAATATCATATATAAAGTGCGATGTGAAGATATGGAATGGATTGATAGTGATAATGACTATAAGAAAGATATATTCAATGAACAATAATGATAAAAAATATAAAAAAAATTTATATAAATTATTATGTATGAATTAATAAATTTTAATAATTCGTTTTTATTATTATATAATTTATGTTATTTGTTTTTATTAATTAATTAATTTTATTTTTTAATTAAAATAATAATATTATATTAAATTTATATTTACTAATTCATATAAAAATTTGCATGATAAATGATTTTTATTTTTGGTATTAGTCAACCTAATGAATATGATCTATGGGAATGTAATTATGAAGATATTCTTCACTGGCAACCAATAAAGATTTGACCTAACCTGCTAATAAACTAACTTAAATTATAAATTAGTTAGATATGATATGATATATGTCTGTACCATAGCTGATTTGAAATTGATAATGAAATTACCACTCGGTTATACCTTTTTGACAAAATGAATTGGGATTTCATTTGCATAGCTTATAGTTAATTCAAATCTGCAAGATTCTAGGAATTGAATTTAATATTGAATATCTACTAAGGATACAAACTCTTTGTACATATACATATTGTAAATATACTATGTTGTTACTTTATGAGGGAGTAAATGAAAATTCACAGAAATAAAAAAAAAAAAAAAATTATATAAGATATATGACAATCATATAACATTGGACGTGACATTCATTAAATAAGTGATAAGATATCGTGATAAAAATAGTCACATTCTCTCATCTACAAATCATTTTCAAAACCCATTTCCCTCTTTAAATGGGGATGATGCCTAAATAGCAAAATGATCCTCCACCACATTCATCATCACACAGGGAGGGAGGGATAGATGAGTCAGAGGAAAAAGACAACAGCACAAGCTTCCTGTTTTATTGTCTCCTCTCTTCCTCTCTTCCTCCCTTCCCCATTTACATACCTTCTAAATTTGTTGGCTGAGAATGAGTAGTACTTGTGGAATGTCTAGCATACAGTATACTTATCCTGCGGTCGACATACTTTCTCTGTATTAACTTGAATATTGCATCCCATCCTCTTGACAAAAGAACACAAACCCCACCATATCCATTTTCATTTCCATTTCGCTCCAAATTTATGGAGATTAATCTCTTCTTCCACATTCAACTTCAACTATAATGAATTGCAAGAATCTCAACTTTAATGTACAAAAAAACATAATAAGAGAGGACTAAGAAACTTGGAATGAACATAGAAACAATGGTACAAATTTTGGATCTATATCACACTTGTCAGTATAGGAATAATACATGCATGCACTAATTTGAATGCTAATTTTCCACACTATATGTTGCATCGATCATACCCGGAGAACCATGACGAGGGTGGCTCTGCAACGAGCTCGCTCTCTTCGGAGTAAAATTGCCTAAATTCTTCCCTCCACTGCTGATGACCTGTTGCACTCTGAGGCTCCTCTGCATCGTATTTGGCCATTTTAGGATTATTTCCTATTGCTCCTTTTGGTACATGAGATTCTTCTATGGCCTCATTAAGAGCGCCAATATCCATTTCATGTTTCTTCTTCAATCGATCAATCTCTTTATAGGCCTTTGCAGTTTTTTGTTCTGCTTCCGTAGCTTGCTCCTGAAAAAAATATATATAAAATGTTAAAACGACGTGCTTATGAAAGTGACAATAGTTCAGTCACCACTAGAAATTCATTTATATAAAGTTATTCTAAAGAATTAAAAGCAGGAAAATTTTACTGAAGTCCTCTGTCTAGAACTTGTAAGTGCAATATGAAGTACTTGAGAACTTAAAGGTGTAACAAAAAAGTTCAAAGAGATTGCAAGTGAATAGGAATATGCAAGAGATTCTAGGAAGAAAAAATGCCTATGTCCTGCCCTCATTTATGAGCTATATAACACCATGGACATTAAATGTTGAAAGAGAATGTGAGTGAATAGGAAGAACGCAAGAGATCTGAGAAAACAAAATGCCTGTTTGCTACCCCTTATGAGAACAAGCAGTCTGTCAATTGACTTGGCTAATGATACTTGTCAACAGGTGATCAGCACGGAATTCAGGCCATCCAACCAACATTATCGGATCTAAAACAATTTACAAGTCTAAATGAGCAAATATCAACTAATATGTACACAAAGGAATATTTTTCCACCATCAAACATATGCATGAATGAGAGGTGTTGTGTAAACTGCAAGAGTCCATCAATGTTCTACAAAAGGTTCAAATGGCTAGACTGCAGCACTGATCCATCAATCTTGTTAAACCTATGTGTCCTACAATAATTTTCCCTTTCATTTGCTTCACAGAGACAGATTATTATTTAGTATTTATTTACTTATTATAAATGGAGAAATCAGTTCTCAGACAACTGAAATTTCTCATCACCATATTAAAAAGTCATAAAACTTCAATAAACACTTAAACTTAAACACTATAACAAAGACTAAGTGAGTTATCAAATGACAGGAATGATAAATAATTTCTCTCAACAAATCAAGTGAAAAAAGCACACCTGGGCGGCTGCAGCAGCTTCTTCTGCTTCTTTGAGTCGTACAAGTAATTCACCTGCAGCCTGTACGGCTTCAGCAGTGTCCCGCAACTGAGCCTGAAGACCTTTATTTTCATCCCTAAAATACCGCCTCTCCTTTTCTCTTTCTACTCTCAAAGCTGAAATTTCAGCAGCAAGGGCATTTATGAACTTTGATTCTGCACCCCTGACACCTGCTTTAGCAGCTTCTTTCTTAACATTATCTATTCCTTCATGGATTTTTCTATGCCTTGAGAGCAATTGAATATGTTTTTCTTCAAGATCTGCATATTGCTCAAGCATGCGGGCATGTCCCTCCATAGCCATCTGCATTGCTTCCTTCAACTCTTCAACACATTTCTTCTCATCATCTAGCTCCCGTTTTTGTTTTTCGGCTAGTGATTTGCTATCTTCAAGTTCACTTCTCAATTCTTGTGCAAGAGAAATCCACTTGCTCTCCATCTCAGTCCAGCATGATCTCTCTTTTTCAAATTTCTCTTCAGCAGACTCCTCAACTGATTCTGGGACTGCACTAAGGGACGGTACCAAACTAGGCTCACATGAATAGGTCAATTTCAGAAGTGAGTTCCGTTTTCTAGCAGATGAAGATGAAGTGTCTATGTAATATTGTAACTGGCTTCTTAAATCTTGAATCTCTTCTAATAGCACTTCTCTTTCGCCAAGATCACAGAAATTCCTATAGTGTGCCACTTCATCTTGGACTCTTTTCAACTCAATTTTTGTTCTCAAAACTTCAGGATGGTTATCATATTTTTCCTTCAGGAGCTGTAAACAATAAATAAATGTAAGATATATCGGTAGAAAGTTGAAAACTTAATCTCATGAAACAAATATGTACCTTATGCTCATGCATGAGGGATGCAAACTCTTCTTCCATA
>JAWDEX010177358.1:0-14739 GCA_035221805.1 Trichilia hirta | reverse complement strand
AATTTTATCGAACCAATTTAATAAATTTTAAGTATGGATAGTTTTGATCCGTATCCGGTTAATAAACTGTGGTCAACGCTTCATTTTGTTTCGAGCTAAAACTCCTCTATTCGGTTAATTCCCCAATTGCTTGTAAATTTTGTGCTGTAATGTTCATGAACATAGACTGATGAATTTTCTTCGTTCTTTTGGTTATATATTAACTTTGGATATCAAAGAGAATTCCCGAAATGGGATTCAAGTTTTGGTTATCTTCATTTCATTTAAAGTCCTTATCTTTATTTATTTATTTATTTATTTTTTCTACTGGATTATTTGCTAAAGGTCTTATTGTTACATTTTAGGGTTAAGTAGAAGAGTTTATGTTCATATTTTGATACATTTTTCTTTATCTTTTTAATTCTCACAAGCACTAAATTTATAATTTGCAGCAATTATTTAATTTTTGAAACCGGGTTTTAAGTATTTTTAATATTGATTTAAATTTTCTATCTGAATTTCATTCTTTTTCTTTGCAATATAATTTATTAAAGTCATTTAAAATTTTTTGTTCATATTGTCATATGTTTTTGTTTTTAAATCTTCATCGGCACTATTTTTCTTTCTTGGAACAAATGATTTATTTTTTACTTAAAGTTTAACGATTTTGTTGGTATTGTTTTGTTCTTTTATCCTTTTTTCTCTCCTTCAAAATTTCCTTTCCTCATTTTAGTTTTTATTTCTGGTTTCCATGAGGTTTAATACTAATAGTCTTCGTACTTTGCAGCTCATAAAAGTTTCAGAAATCATACTTGATTTTCAGTTTGTTTTCTCTGGTAAATTTATTCAGGCCATTTTTATTTAGTTTATTCTGAACGTAGTATGTAAAATGTAGGCAAGAAATTACGTTTACATAGACGTGATAAGTTGACAATGGTAGGCTAGAATTGGTGTTTGAAGTTGTTGAATGTGGGCAAATGTAACCCTTCAATTGATTCTATGAAGACAACATTCATTTGCCTTTTTGGCGAACATAAAGTAGTTGCAAGACATGGAAATATTATCGTAAGAAACCAATGGTTACATTGAAAATAAGTTGTCTGCTGAGTATATATTTATGAAAGTAACTAAAAAACAATGGTAGGGTCGCTAAATAAACTTACTGTTTAACTAAGTTTTATCATAATTTTTTTTTTTTTCTTTTTTAGGATTGAACTAATCCGATTTGATTTAAATCGATAATATTTTTAAATCTAAATTTAATATCAAAAACGATAATCTAAATCAATTTAATCGCTTTGAATTGAATCCGTTTATAACATATTATCAATTTGAATTGGATTGTTTTAAAATTATTTTTTAATATCAAAACAATGTATCATATTTTTTTAAAATTAATTTATGGAGCAAATAATCAATTTTTAAGAGAATTTAAACAATTTAAGTGTTTTTAGTTTATATATTAATTTTATAAATTATTTGAAACGAAATTCATGAAATATTCGGTTATAAGTATATCCTGTTTTCATTTAATTATATTTTAGTGATTTTTATTTTTATTTTTTATGCTTTTGCATATTCAAATTCTTTATGAATAATAATATATATTTTCTCAGTTATGTAATGTCTTTATTGAATATTATTGTTGTATATGATGATGATATATTTTATATAATAAAAAGTTATGTACAATAAATATTTTTATTGATGTAAAAAGAAAATTTTATATTTATAATAAAAAATAATTAAACTTTTTTGAAAATATTTAAAAAGATGTATAAATAAAGATTATTTTGTAATTTTTTTTCAATGATGTAAAGAGTAAAAGTTGGTTACGAATAGACCCCACATTTTTTAACTTATTGTTCAAAATATAAGAACTAAAACTCTCCAGCATTCTATGCTAAGTTTATAATATTTTAATATTTATTAGGTGTGAACATTTATATTGAAATAATTATTTATTATATATTTTGTAATATTTCATCAACATTTGAGTGAGAATTTTAAGAATAATTTTTTTAGTTTTTTCATAAACAATTTTTTTTAACTATTACCATATACACAAAAAAAGAGGCAATCATATATAATTAAGATAATAAATAAATAATATTAATAATTTTTATAAAATAATATTAACATTTGATTTGAGATTTCACAAGTTAAAATTGATTCAATCCAAAATTCAAACTGCAAAGGATAGTTTGAAAAATATTAATTTATAAATCAACCCAAAAAACTTTTAAACCAATTTAAACAACAAATTATGACAATTTAAATTGGATCAGTTTGAAAATACCCGCTCCTAATTAAAAAATACAATAAATAATTATAAAAATTTATCATCTAATAAATTTATGGCAATTTATCTATTATATTATTTAATTTTTATTTTAAAATGATTAAGTTGAGATGTGTAACATTATTAATAATTAAATACTCACTATATTTTTTATGTTAAATATACAAATTTATTAGAATAAATATTGTTAAAGACAATAATAATTTAATTTCAAATTTTTTTATTTCGAAATAAAATTTAAATAATGTGAAATGTAAATTAGGATACTTTTAGTAGAAGGTATATTATTATAATTTTAAAGTTATTTATTATGTTTTTCCAACAATTTAATAAATACATATCATATTATTAAAAATAAAAATTTTTAAATAAATAGTATTACTCTATTAAAAAATACAACTTAAAGGAAGAAACAATGTCGTCATTCTCCACGGTTTTCAGTCCATTTACACCATTGAATACGCCAGTAAGTCCAAAAGCCAATAAAATTTTCTACTGCCAATGACCTGAATGTGTGAATATAAATAAATATAAATAAAGTTTTTGGACTTTAGAGGACTCAATATGACCAACAAACCATTAAAATTCACAAATAAAGATTGTATAAACGTGCTATCTCACTCACCCATTAATTAGATTAGGAGAAGATACACTTATCTCATTCAAATTTCAACACTCAATTATTGATTCTTTAACCCAAAAACGGAAGTCGTTAAGTACACACCAACTTTTTGGTAGATTTGAGAAGGTAACCAATTGAACCATGACACCTTGTTGCTTTCTTTTCCGGTGGCTAATCCAATTTCACATCTTGGTTTTGCCCTAATTACAGATGATTTAATTAGTTGTGGCAATTTACAAGGTACATTTACTTGTCTGTGATTTCAACCCACATCTCAGAATCTTTGTTTCCTATTTCTTGGTTATTTTACAAAATGTGGAATAATAAGGGAGAAACCCTATTGGTTTCCTTATCCTGGTCACATCACCATGTGGGAACTCCTTAATTTTGAATGGGATTGGGTTCATATCATTTTAATGCAAGTTGTACTATAAAATTTTTTTTTAATAATTTTAAAAATTTTCGTTGCAATTCTTAGTTTTTTGTTATGTTTCTAAAAAATTTTGAATATAGTCTATAAATTGAGAGTCACAATAAAAGAAAATTCAAAATTATTATAAAATTCTAGGAGTCGTACCATACAAGTAAATGTGATTGTATGATTTGAGCTCACACATAAAGTTTAGCTATTTTTATTCTTTGGTTATTTTCAGAAGTCTGAATTAAAAGAAAAAAGAAGAGAAAACCCATTTGTTTCTTTATCTTGTCCACACTATCATGTACGAAATTAAGAAAAGATTAAAATAAAAATGGGTCATAAATGATTTTTTTTTAACCTAAAAAAATTAAAGTTTATATGATGACAAGCCGGTCGTCTATCAACATCTCTCTTTCGTAAAGATATATTACAGCTTACTTCCACCACACACCTAAAGCATTTGTTGGCCTAAGTACCCCATCATCACATGACTCTTCATGATCCACCGGCCATATCACTGTCTATGTAAGATTTCATCTATCTTTTATCCATTAATTGAATGTAACGTAGCAATATCCAAATCTTACATGTAATAAGATTCCAATCATAATGAGAACTAGAAAATAATTCGTCATAGGTATCCCTATGTCCAGGACCCACCATTTCCTCTCTGTCTGTCTATAGATTGTAGACAACGATGCACAAACCCTGAGAATTCACAAGATTTCCATGCAACAATGTTCATGATACTCCACGTAGAATATGAGAGAGATACATCTAAATTTTATGAAGATTTTGTAATGTTGGGTGTTATTTTAATTGGAGAATCGTTTATATATTTAATTTGTTGAATATTATTTAGGGTTGGGCTTTGTAGCACTATCATTTGCAATAATAATTTAAAACTTTGTGAACCCTTACATTGACTCGTCAGTAATATATTATTGGATTGCAACTAGCAATTCAAGATATTTATTTCATTGAAAGGTGATGGTTGCTTTTACAATTAGGAGATTATTGTTTTAATTAATTAATTAACTTCCGTGGAGTTGGAAAATTTATCTATATTTTTATAACTGTTTTGGTTTTTATGCAAGATTTATAATTACAAAGTAATTACTGTAAAAGAAGAAAAAGAAGACGAAGAAGAACAAAACATTTAGGTGGATTGGATTACATGTTTTTGTCTAAGTTTAAATTTGTTAAAAACCAAAAATGGATTAAAAAACCTGTGATCGAAAACTTAATTAATTCCATGGGTTATAAGTGGTCAGGATATTGCATAATGCAATTCCATTAGTAATTGAAGATACAGCTGATTGTCGATTAGATATCTCAAATTGACCAATTTAATCAATCAATATCGATAACTATAATACATTAAACCTAACCATTTTCTCTTTTTCCTTTATCTAAGCTTTAAGTTGCCATCGTTTCAAAAAGAAAAAGAAAAAAAAGTTTTAAGTTGCCAAAAAGAACAGAAAAAACTATCGTTTGAAATATTTTTTACACATTATTGGAGAACTAATTAATTAAAGATAATTTTGATAAATACCACAACGTCAATTTTTGTTCCTGCATAAACTCAATTCATTTTCGGAGTAAATTTAGGATCGTCCAATGTCATAAATTAGGAGAAATTTAATAAAATTTGTCCACAAATATCTCTTAATTACAATTATAACAATAATATAAGTTAGGGTTATGTTAGCCAACATAACTCAATTACATTATGCAATTTCATGAATAATTAGAGACAACGAGAAAGAAGATCTTTTTATTCAAAATGAAAGAAAATTTACTTTTACATGAAATAAATTTTATGTAAAACTAGGATAAGAAAAAGGTTATATAAAGGATAAATTTCTTTAAGTTTTAATATATACACATACAGAAAAATTCATAAAAAGTGTTAAGAGAAAAGAAGAGGAAGGATTGTAGGAGAGACTATTAAGTTAATATCCTCTACTTAATTTTAATTTTTTTAGCCCACTTGGTGGTATGCTTTTATTATATTGTGGAGTGTTAAAGATATTGTTCTTAAGAATTGTGAGGCTCTATTAATACCTGGAGAGATTTATTGTAATTTCATTATTTGACAAAATGAAAGTTATTTATTGGACTAGGCTCCTATGATTTTTTTTTTTTTTTTTGGGTTTCACATAAAAGTTAACGTGTATTTTTTATTGTGCCTTTTGTTTTCTCGTATTTTATTTTGTATACAATTATATTTTAAACACATAACAAGAATAAAGAATTATTCCACAATATATATAATTTAGTAGCTTTTTCTAACAAGAGATATAACAGTACAAGTTTTTAGACTTTTAGTTCCTAGTGTGGATTAACATGAAAGAGAGTTCTACTTACATGATTAAATTAAAAATGTCAAATTATACAATTTAAAAGGTCTAAAATAGTGTATTTGCTTTATTGTAAAGGTTTGCATGAAGCCGTTAAAGGTGATGAATCAAAACCCACCAAGTTAGATAATACACAATGGATAAAATTTCACAGAAACGGCCATTGTTTTTAGGCAATAGATTGATTAAATTGTGTCCCATCATGTCGACAAAAAAACTTAAGAGTAGATATTAATGAAAGAAATTGGAAGGGATTTATGAGCAACCCACACATAGAATAAACCTAATTTAATAAAGATAATTGTGTACTTAAAATACAAAGGAGTAGTATAGATGAGCACACAAGTGAATTCCAAGGAATAATCAATCAAATATAAAGATTATTCTAAAAAATAAAACAGAAGTTTTATTATTGCTTAGTTTATTGTCAGATAACTGAGAGACATTGGTAGTGTCAATAAATATCTCCACATCTGATGGAAAGATATTTTCAGTATGGTTGAGGATAGGTTATAGAATGAAGAAGTCAAAAGAAAAAATGTAAGCATAAGTTTCGCTAAAATAGATGCACTTGTTTCTTTTGGAGGCTGCTAAAGAAAATGTGTTTATGTAGTATTTATTAATTTTAAAATAAATAATAATTTATAAAATTATTTTTTTAAAATTGGTACTTATATAACATCAATTAGTACTGTCAAATGAGTCTAAAATAATTTAAATAAAAGCAATTTCGTATGTGACAACATGCCCAATAGACGTCGTTTGGTGTAATCTATAAATTTATATGTTTTTTAAAAAAAGAAAGCCTAAATTCTTTTTCGATTATTATTAATTTAACTTGGCATCAATAAAAGTTCTTAAGTATTAGAATACATATAATTTTCGCGAAAAAATTTTAGTTAAGACAAATGTAGTGGGATTATTCTATCAAATCATAGTTTATATATTAAACATTTTATCCAGTTTGTTATTATAACTTTATTATAATTAAATTATATTTATTAAATTAGACAAATGTAATGAAATTATTCTGTCAAATCATAGTTTATATATTAAACATTTTATCCAATTGGTTATCATAACTTTATTATAATTAAATTATTTTTATTAAATTCTTATGCAATAAGATTTAATTAAATGATTGTATGTAATTGTTAAAACAATATAAGCCAAATGAGTAAATACATTTATAAATTTGAACATTACTTCTAATATAAAATTTTAAGGCATTGACTTTATGAATCAATTCCACTTATATATTACTTATTTATCTTTTATCTTTTTAATATAAATTATTTTCACTTCACATATTCATTTTTGAACCCAACAATCTTTCTTTCAAGTATTAGTCTCTTCACATTGGGCTTAAGTCTTATTTTATTTTTGCTCCTCCTCAAACACAAGCCCCAACAATCTTCCTTTTAAATGTAAGTCTATTCATATTAGGTTTGGGTGGGCTTAACTCTTACTTTATTTTTGCTCACCCTCAAATAAAAACTATTTTATATTCGAGTATAAGAGTCCACATTAATTATCCTAAATTTTAAGTCTACCAATACTCCTCCGTCAAGAGTTATGTAAAGTCAAATATGTTCTCTTTTTTGCAAGAGTTATTCCTTAGCCTGCTTTTTGCTTTAACTGACTCTCTACCTAAAGTCATGTGAGAGCCAAATATATTCTTTTTTTTTACAATTTCTATAAGAGTTACGACTATGAATTACTATTTCACTTTGAACTAATCCACTCCCCTCGAGTTATTTTTCTTGGATCAACTATCGTCTCTATACTCGTATTTTTTTTTGAATTATCAGCTCTATTATTAATTATTAAAATAATATAAGTTAAATAAGTAAATATATTTATAAATTTGAATACAAATTATAACCTAAAATCTTAAAATATTAAGTTTATGTATCTATTTTATTTATATATTATTTATTTTTTTAATATAAAATTTTTTACTTCATAAATTTACACTTAAATTTAAGAGTAATATATTTATTTTATTAAAGAAATTTTAATTTTAAAATATAAATTAATAAAAAAATTATTAATTTCGGTACCTGAAGAGTTACTAACCTAATTCTTCTTGAAAATACGGACTTGAGAAATTAAGAATAAACCATTAAGTAGTAGTGAGAAAGCAGCAACGACGAGTGCAATGATTGATGGAAATAATTAGTCAAAATAAAAAAATTAAATACCAAGAAAAAACAAACTTTAGAAAATTAAAGTTAGGTGAGATCTTGAGTCTTGAGAGAGGTCATCGGGAAACGAAGTGATAACTAAATTGGAGTTTTCTACATACGTGGGGTAGGCAGAGAACAGCAGAAGTTTCCGCTTGAAATGTGAAAACACATATCTCGAAATGACAAAATTGCCCTTGATAATTGGTTTATGTATTAATTTCCAATTCGCCATATTTTATGCTCAATGGTATAGAGTCGAAACTCGCAAACACACAGAAATCGATTACTTTAATCGATATCGCTTATAAATACGACCAAATTAGAGTGAAGCTTGCTGCAAGTTGTAAAGAGCGAAATTGGAGGAAAATTCCATGGCCCCTACCTTAATTTCCTTCACTTTCCTTCGCTTTATTCTCTCTGCTTATCTTCTTCTTTGCTCTTCGAAGGAGAGCTTTGCTTTTGAAAGAAGAGAATCTGTAGAAAGCCAAGAGCAGCACACACATACAATTCAACTCAGTTCTCTTCTTCCATCATCTGCTTGCAATCCTTCTACCAAAGGTCGATTATTTCTCTTAATTTCTTGCTTTCTCTATGTGTTGTACAAGTAATTTTTGTCTGTGATTAATTTTGAATCTTTTTTTTTTTCTTTTTTCTTTTTCCATTTTTTTTATTATAATTATTTTGAAACATTTTCCAAACTTTCTTGTAAATAGAAAGTTTAGAAATATTCATTAATAATATTATGACGCGTACACTGTATGTATGTCATAGTATAATATTTGTCTAGTTAGAAAGAGATCTGAGTTGTTTTTTTTAATAACTATTACAATTAAAAGTATGTTATAAAAATTACAGACGATGGATGGATGTAATTAATTAGCTCTTTTTGTAATAGAAGATATTACTATATGTGAAAATGTAACAGAGTTACTGTTGGGCATGCTTTAAAAAAAAATAAATAAATAAATAAAAAAAAATAAAAAAATAAAAGAAAAACTGCATGCTCCCTTCTAGTACAATTCAAGGATAAAGTTTTAGTTATATTGTTAAAAGTTCTGAAAATTAATTAGCAGACCATCTGAAACAGGAGCTATTTTCTTTAAAAATATTTAATAATAGTATTTATTATTGTTACAATGATAATGGTTTTGAAACATGAACCAAATAGAAATGACTCAGAGTCATTGGTGTTTTGACACCGCAATAATTTTCTTGTTCCCACCAACTAATCATTCACAAGAATCATTTTGGTATTTTTTCCTTTGCTGTATATATATAATAAATGTATAATATTTTCATAAGTCCACATGTTTGCATATGCAAGTTGAATAAAAGTTACCGTTGACAACTATTTTCCACTGATTTAATTGGAAGGCAGCCGAGTTCGAATGAAAAAAAAAATAATATCGTCCTTGTAATTGCTTAATTTTCTATTTCAGCCATTGACAAGAAGTCAACTTTGAAAGTAGTCCACAAGCATGGTCCCTGTTTTCAACCTGCTAATGGCGACAAAGCAAAGTCTCCATCACACTCGGAAATCCTCCAACAAGATGAATCCCGAGTTGACTCAATTCACTCAAAACTCTCCAAGGTCCTACGTAATGTTGACGGTGGCATAAAGGAAATGGACGCTGCCACACTGCCCGCCAACGACGGCAGCATGCTGGGAACAGGCAATTTTATTGTGACAGTGGGTCTTGGAACTCCGAAGAAAGAATTATCGCTCATATTTGATACAGGAAGTGACCTAACTTGGACACAATGTGAACCTTGCCCTACATATTGCTATCCACAAAAGGAAACTAAATTTGACCCATCAATGTCCAAAACATACAGCAATATTTCTTGTTCATCGCCTCTTTGCAATTCACTGAAATCAGGAACAGGTAAATAATAACTGTCACAAAAATGAATTTGGATATATATGAATGTCTGATTATCTTTTTAAGAGAAGGAATAGTAACATATAGGTCCTTGAGGCTTTGTGCTGTTACACGTAATTTTTGTTTTTATTGTCAAATCTTTTAATATTCTCTTCTCGTAGGAAATTACTTGTCTTTCCAAAAAAAAAAAGAAAAAAAATTTAACTATAAATTATTATTCCTGGATAATAAATATTTGTTTTTTATTATGTTTTAATTTATTTTATAAATATATTTACCCGAGTAAAATTTTAGATTTGGGGAGAATTGTAGTGTACTTGCGCAACAAATAAGCCATT
This sequence comes from Trichilia hirta, assembly GCA_035221805.1. Taxonomy (NCBI): domain Eukaryota; kingdom Viridiplantae; phylum Streptophyta; class Magnoliopsida; order Sapindales; family Meliaceae; genus Trichilia; species Trichilia hirta. Next base: position 4,645 of record JAWDEX010177358.1, on the reverse strand, counting down.
TACATATACGCATGCTAAAAAACTAATATCGATATTACAGTTTCGTGAAATTATTTATGATATGTGATTGGTTAATAGCTAGCGATTTTATAAGCATACTAATGAATTTAAATATTCTCATGCAACGTGCAGGTCAGACACCCCGTTGCGAATCTTCAACCTGCATCTATAGCATCAAGTACGGTGACTCATCGTCCTCAGTCGGGTTCTTCGGTAAAGAAACCCTAACCCTAACACCGTCAGAGGTTTTGCCAAACATCCTTTTCGGCTGCGGCAAGAACAACAGTGGCCTATTCGGCGGAACGGCTGGTTTGCTCGGTCTTGGCAACGGCGAAATCTCTCTAGTCTCCCAAACTGTCCAGAAATACAACAAACTCTTCTCTTACTGCCTCCCGTCATCATCGAGTTCAACCGGCTACCTCACTTTCGGTAACGGAGGCGGCTTCTCGACATCTGTGAAATTCACTCCCCTGTCCGCTAGATCTCAAGGCTCATCATTTTACGGCCTGGACTTGACCGGACTCAGTGTCGGCGGCCAAAAACTGTCCATTGAAGCGTCAGTTTTTTCGACCGCCGGTGCGATTATCGACTCCGGAACTATCATCACGCGTCTGCCACCGGACGCATACACTGCCCTGCGAACAGCTTTCCGTCAACTGATGTCAAAGTATCCGACGGCGCCAGCTCGGTCGATTTTAGACACATGCTATGATTTCAGTAATTATACAACAATTACAGTGCCTACGATTAGCATGTTTTTCAGCGGCGGCGTTGAGGTTGACATTGACACGACAGGGATTCTATACCCATTTACTCTGTCGCAAGTTTGTCTAGCGTTCGCCGGAAACAGCGATGAGACCGAAGTGGCAATTTTCGGAAATACGCAGCAACGTACCCTGGAAGTTGTTTTTGATGCTGCCGGAAGGAAGGTTGGGTTTGCTTCTGGAGGTTGCAGCTAGATTTATATCCAAAATGAAGTAGAGATATTAAGAAGGAAGGAAATCTTCTTCGAGTTTGGTTGTTCTAAATATTATAAGACAGAGAATAATAGACGAAGATTAGAATTTCCATGTGAGAAGTAAAAAAAAAAAAATTGCCGCCAGATGTACAAGATAATATTAAATGCAATAGCTTGATTGTCTGATTGTTCTACGATTGATTGCAGTGGTAATGATTAGCAGGAAGTCAAATGTTTAATATGAAAACCATTTTTCCTGTGTAGGTTAAGGCTCCTATCCTCTCTCCTGCAGTTCATTTTTCCGATAATTAAGCTATGAAAATGATAACCGAAGTTTAAGAGTCTGTTAAGGTTACGACTTATGTAAAAGATTGAAGACAGACAATATCATAAATCTTGATTTGTTATGTGATGAAGATAGAGGGTAGTGAATTGTGATTTCACTGGAAAGGCTGGTTCATATTTGTCTTTCCATATTCTCATCACATTCCTAGAAACAGAGTGAAAATTGTGTGTCACCACTTGTCAGCATAAGAAGCCAAAACTGGGCAAGGACAGGACAACCACCGCTTCGGTAGGTGAAATAAGGATAGGTTGTTGTCAATTTTACATAGTAGATGAAAATTGTATTATTTATTATTATTTATATAAATAGTAGATGGAGTTTGTGTGAGAATTGAATGATTCAAATGGAAATATTTGAACCAAAGTTTGAAAAATTGGTACTAGTACTAGCTAATTGTGTTTATGATTGGTTTTAAGTGAATAATCACTCCCAGTTAGTAATTTCGGAACAATAACTTTTACCTAAATTCTTAGTTGCCAATTCAAATCCTGACCCACAATTTACATGAATAAAGATAAATTTAAAATCCAAGGGTTGCTAACCATTGATTTTAAAATCACAGGAATTACAAAATTGAAATTACTTGGAGAATTAAAATCATAATATTTAAGTTATGAGATAAATCACTAAATATTTGTAAGATAAATAGCTAAGTTATAAATAATTAATTTTTTAAGATAAAATCACTACAAATTAAGTTTTTTTTATTATGAGATAAATAGCAAAATATTAATTATTTAAATGAAAAGATAGGTGATAAACATTATCTTTGTTTGCTAAATAGTTTAATTATTGTCCTTTTAAAATTAAGTAGAAGCACAAAAGCCATGAACATTCCTTGAAAGTTTTTGAATACAATAACCTATCTAAACTCTACTGTCAAGAAATAAGATTTTTTATGAAGAAATTAAACCCGGATCCCAAATGAAACCAATGAAAATTTGTTCAAGTATGCACACGCAATTTGCCTACTTCTGATTTAGCAATTATTACATTGGTGTGAAGACTACCTTTTCTTCAGAGTGAATTTTGGGGGTGTGGTAAATTCTAGATAAATCATATATCTATAAATCAATACAAAATAAATAAATTAAAAAAATATATATGATAATTATAAAATATTCACACATTAATTTATATAGAGAGTTTGTATTCTTAACACTATTTAATTAACTAATGTCTTTAGAATCATTTTCTTTTCCTTTCTTTTGATTTAAAAGTTAGCTCAAGGTTGATTTGATAGTAAAATGTTTTGGAGTAAATCTTCTGTAAGTAGAAATTTTGCCAATTTATTGGTAAGTTTAATTGTAATGAATATCCTCTAACAAAATTGTATAATTATTTTAAGAAATAAATTTTTTTCATATTATATTTTTTAAAGAGATATGAGTTAAAATTTTTAAAATAAAATAAGAGTATTCTAAATAATTTTATTTGTTAAAGAATTTAAAATTTTCACCTTGAGAAACTGAAAATTTGGATTACGTCTAAGTAAAATAATTTATTTAATCTCTCTAAAATTAAAATATTTAAAGAAAAAGTCGCAGGAAATAGATCTTTCTTCGTAAATTTTTCTTAAGAATTATACCTATCATGTCCCTTTCATATTAAATTGCTTCCTTGTCTGTGTATATGTCTGTAAAATAAATTATAACAATAAAACCTCCGATAGTTTTCATATTTTTCAATTCTTCAAAGTGGTGGGACTTTTATGAATATCAATGCAAGCGAGTATCTTAATTTTTAGACAGTTGTATATAATAACGTTCTCACCTCGTTATTTATATGCTAATACAATAAGAATTTATTACTTACATATTCCTTATAAAGTAATGACAATGATTAAGATAAGATAAAAATAAATTTTTAAATAAGTAACATAGTTCTATGCTTTAAACAATTTTATGATATGGTTTAAGTAGCATTTTCGTTTTCTATGATATTTGCTCTTTGTGACTTGTGTGTTCCAATTGTTAATGGGATTAAAAATTGCAAGTATATGCATATAATTAAGAATCAAATTTTAAATTCCATTATTAATTAAATTAATTAATTAAAATAATATAGTTATAAAGCCTAGTACTATTGTAATTCCAATTTTCCTGGTAATCATAATTTCAAGACTTCCCAATTCTCCGAAGTAATCATATATAACATGAAATTTTGGAAAACTTGATTAAGAAAAGGACACCGACACATACGATGAAGGCAAATTTGTGTTTTTGAGAGAAGACTTTAATCTACTAATCCAGTTGTGATTAATCTGTTGCTATCCCGGCCCCATCGAGGAAAACAGGGCGTAACAATAACTTAATTGTGTGAAAGGTCGGAAATACACAAGGCTGTTCCGCCGTAATTCTGCTTTGATTGGCATACATATTACGCGTGGAATAGCAGAGAGAATACTGTATTTGGTTGTTTGGATGTCTTTATTGATTTTTTTAGGCCATGAAATTATAGTCTAAATCTGAGTTGAAAATACCCATTTGGTGTGAACAATATTTACATCACACCTTTATTTTATGGGTGCTACATGTTGTCGTCTAAAAAAAATAATAATAATTTTATGGGTACCATCATAAGATAGGTAAGGCTTAGTGTTGATTTGACTATTCACAGCATGGGAAAAAAGAAAGAATAATGCAGTATAAAATTCAGATAATTGATTGGACAAAGCTGAATTGCACTTGTTATAAGATTGAGGTGTTCATCTCAAATATTGCTCTATATAAGGCTAGCCAAGATAGTCTAATGTAATGAGCGAGAACCACCATGGCCACTAACGCAATTATCTCCACGTTCCTTGGGTTTTTCTTGCAGACTTCTCTCCTTTTTATATGCCTTCACTCCTCTTCTTACGCCGAACAACTCTCCCACCGTCACATAGTTGCAGCCAGTTCTCTCTTGCCACCAACTGTTTGGAGCCGTACTTCGTCGTGGTAATTTCTAGTATTAAACACTTATGACTATTATTGTCAATATCATTATGCACTCTGCAGTGTAATAGGTTCGGTAATTAAAATTATTATAAATATTGTGTCCCCGTTTCAGTTTTCAGGAAACCAACTCTTCAAGTCTTCAGCAAGTACGGCCCATGCTCTCCGCTGAGTGATAATGGTAAAGCAAACACTCCCTTTTCGGAATAAATAATGCGTGGAGACAAGTTGATTCTAGATTTGCTGGCTTTTAATTCAGAAATCCGATTCTGACTATTTAAACCAAACAAAATCAGTTTCATTCCCTTCAAAAATCAAAATTAAAAAGGGTGGTGAATACTAAATTATAGTAGCCTTTTGGGAGACTGGACAGTGGTTCCGATTTAATTTGGACTCAGTGCAAAC
>JAWDEX010177337.1:0-14744 GCA_035221805.1 Trichilia hirta | reverse complement strand
GATTAAGTGTCGGTAATAAATGAGAGTTTGTCTCGTAGACAAGTTCGTTGAAGATTGAAGCCATCATTCTAACGAGCTCAAGACAGATTAAATCAACATAATAAACCAAGATGACAATTGAAAGACTGACCTTAAATGAGAATATAGGAGTCTTAGCGGACAAAACTGCGAATGATGGAAAACCTACCATATTCCCCATGGCCATTATTTGATTTTTGTAAAAAACATTTTAATAAATAGAACTGAAAATTGTATAATTAAAAATCTAATAGCACAAGTTACAAATCTTGAAATTCTAAGACAAGATACCATAAATAAACCACTTTTTCCCCTCATCTGCAAGAGTTAATGTAGCAGAAGTTATTTTGGTGAAGGCCGTTTCCATTTTGTCAGAAAATTTGTTCTGCATATGATACTTGGGAAGAAAGAGACACACTGATAACATTGTTTTAGGAATTGGGAATTTGTAGTTATATTACAAAGCCACTTTTCTCATCCCTCTGATGATCTGAAACCTAAAAGGATATAAATCCTATCAGTTTTTCTGCTTGGAAATATCATAGAACTTTCAGCTTCTTACCCTACATTATTACAATGTCTGTTACTGGACATGGCTCAGCTTCTTCCAGCATTTGCACTACCATTCTCATGGATGGTCTAAATCCTGGCATTTTTGTAGTGCAGTGAATTGCAATTTTCAAAACTTTCAAGGCTTCTTCTTTTTGAACATCTGAGATTGTTGAGTCCACTACTTCAAGCAAAGTTTTTTTGCTCTTCATTTTGTTGCTTACCCAATTCACTATATCTTTGTTTTCTCCAAATTCTGGCTCGATTGGCCTCTTTCCTGTAACCAATTCCATTAGGACTACCCCAAAACTGTACACGTCACTCTTCTCATTTATCTTCAAAGTGTAGGCATACTCTGCAGCAAGAAAAATAATAGGAAAGAGATCAGATTTATGCATTGAATTGACAATTTTGCAATAACATAAAAACAAAAATAACAGGAGAAGTTTACCAGGAGCTATGTATCCATGTGTTCCAGCAATGACACGAGTCCAATCTCCTCCTTCACCAGCCTGAACTATCTTTGCTAGCCCGAAATCTGCTATCCTAGGCTTCCATTCCTCATCCAGCAATATGTTACTTGATTTCACATCTCGGTGAATCACAGGTCTATCAAAACCATGGTGCAGGTACTCTAATCCTTTTGCGGCTCCCACCGCTATTGCATATCTCACCCCCCACTCCATCTCAATCTTGTGACAAGTGTGCAGCCGGTCCCATAAGCTCCCATTGGGCAGATACTCATAAACCAGGAGATTACTATCTTCACTTGTGATACTACAATACAGCTTCACCACATTCACATGCCTCACAGCACTCAATGTTGCCACCTCTGCTTCATATTCTGATGACCGGAAAGTCCTTTCTGATAGCATGGATGAGCTGCTTCGGCAGTTCTTCTGGTAGCTGGAGTTTGATGGCCAGATATGCTTCACAGCAAGTTCTTTACCACTGCCTAGTTCTACTTTGTACACATTTCCTGAACCTCCTTTGCCTATCAAATTCTCAGGTTTGACAGCATCAATGATGTCTTTCTCTGAGAAGCTTAACACCCTAAATGATTTCATATCCCAAGAATTCTGCTTCAGTGGACTTTTGAGATTATTCCGCTTTAACTTGATGAATAAGTAACTGGCCACTAACATAAGCAGAACCACTATTGCAGCTATAAGAAACCACATAAATATCTGAATGTGATGGGATGAACCAGAAGCTGAAGAGCATGATCGAAAATGTTCGTCATTTTTGCTACATAATCCAGGATTTCCAGTGAAGCTGTCAGTGAAGACCCTAATATCTAAAGATGCAGGTATCGCACCAACCAATTGATTATTTGACAAGTCAAGAAGGCTTAGCCTTGGATCTGACAAAGAGACTGGAATTTCACCGGAAAGTTTGTTGTTGGATAAATTCAAAGAATTCAAAGTAGATAAATCTCCAAAACTATCAGGAATTTTCCCGGAAAGTGAGTTCCGAGCAAAATTGATGTCTGTGAGAGAATCACATGAGCCTATGGAGTAAGGTATATGACCAGAAAACATGTTTTCATTTAAATATAGGCTACCTAGATTCTTCAATTTGGAAATATCAGATGGGATTTGGCCAGAAAATTGGTTGGAACTCAACTGAATTGAGACTAATGAAGAAGCTTGTGAGATTTGAGATGGCAATTCACCAGAAAACTGATTGTGAGCTAAAATTAATAGTCCAAGAGACTTGGCATTACCAATATCATCTGTCACAGGACCTTCAAATTGATTCATAGAGAGATCAATTATGGAAAGATTTGGCAAACTCCATATTCCCGGAGGAACAATACCTGAAAGTGAATTGTTGTTTACACGAAAACGAATCAGAGACTTACAATTTGCATAGCTTTCTGGAATTTTGCCAGTGAATCTGTTCTGTAGTATTAGAAGATCAGTCATCTTGCCATTCTTGCACATATCCGGTGGTATTGAACCAGTCAAAAAATTCTCAGAAACCTCAATGTATCTGAAATCTGTCCGAGAACCTAACTTTTCTGGAAGTGAACCAGTAAACTTGTTTTTGTATAGAGACAATTCAACAAGGTTCTTGAATTCAGCAAACTCCTCTGGAATCTCCCCTGAAAACTGGTTTTCAGACAGATGCAATGAAGCAACTTGATTCAAGAATCTCAGCTCTGAAAGATCACCTTCAAGCAGATTATGCGACACGTCAAAGTTCATCAGACTTGTAAGATTGCCAAATCCGACTGGAATTTTTCCTGTCAAGGAATTTTTGTAAAGCTCGAGCTGCCAAAGTTTCTTGAGTTTCACAATTCCTCCCGGGATTTCACCAGACAGTTGATTATAAGAGAGTTCAAGATTTTCAAGCAGAGTAAGATTTCCAATGCTTTCAGGTATCTGCCCTGTGATGCTGCAATTTGAGAGATAAAGCCAATACAACTTCCTAAGCTTTAGCACCTCTCCAGGAAATGGAGTTGATTCAAACATGTTGTCACCAAGGCTCAAAAATGTAAGATTGGTAAGAATTTCCAATGATTTCCATGGAAATTTCCCTGTAAATCCACTGTTGTTTAAATTCAAGAAACTCAACTCTTGTAATGCAGACAAGTCAGGAACTTCCCCAGAAAACGAATTGTTCCCCAAGTCCACAACTTGTAATCTCGTACAGTTTCCCAAATCTTTAATGCCACCATACAAAGAATTTTCTCCAAGATTTATCTTCTGTAATGACGTAAGCCCACATATCACATCAAAAGGAAGAACACCAACCAGTTGTTGCCTAGGAAGATTGATTTCTGCAACTAGTCCATCAGAATTGCAGACAATTCCATTAAAACTACACACAGAATTTCCTTCCCTCCACGAACTGAACACACCCTTATTCAAATCTTCGAGCCTGAATTTCACATTCAACAATATCTGCAACTCATCGGATTTGGACGGAGAAACTAACCCAGTAAACAGAAGAAACAGAAGCATTAAATTTGGCCATTTGGAGAAAACTTGAAGAACAAACATGTTGGCTGTAGAGAGCTAAAGATTTCTGTAACTTTTTGATCAAAGTCTTTGATTAAGTTACGGTTACAGTGTTTGCAGTAAGACCAAAGTACGTGCTAAGAATTAACAATTTGAGCACGAGGTGGGCTTGAATTTGTATCTGAGCTCTCATGGCGAGAGAAGGACTTGTTTAAAGAAAGAAAATACGTTTACGTAATGTTGCAGACAATAGTTAATTTATTGCAAGAATTTAGAGTTGATAGCCATTAACTTTCAAAGAAATTTAGAATTTTAACTTTAAACATTTACAAGAAGTGATAAATTATAACCGCCGTGGTTGACTCAACTCTCTATGTCTGACACTTGGAGAAGACAGTCGGTAACAACATTTATCATAGCTAACGACTTTTATTATAATTATAAAAACTTAAAAAAATATGTGAAAATAATGTTTGCCTAACTATAAAGAAAAGATTAGTTAGTATAATTAATCTTTTTTGAAGTATATTTACTGTTTATAACACCTTTTTTTTTTCTGCTAAAATAATTAATAATTTATTTACAGGATGGTATGAAAAAAATAATTTTAAGAGTAATTTCGTCTTAATAATTTTAAATTTAAATATGATTAGATGGTACCGTGATCATATTAATGGACAATTGAGATATTGTATATAATAATTATGCTATGAGTGTAATTAAATTTTTTAAAAAATATTTAAATTTACACCTAAAGTCAACACTTGAATTTTACTATTGAGTCATCCGTTCAAGGTTGTCTAGCCTTTTTCATGATTTTAACTGGATTTCTAAGTTGAAATCTAGAAGAAAATAATGAAGTCAAAAGTTAAACAAAAGAAATTGTTTACATTATCTTATAATATTTTAGGGTTTTGAATCAATTACCCAATAAAGGCAGTAACAATTTTGCAATAACACATATATAAAAGTAATCTAAACCCTTGAAAAGATAATTAAGAAATGTGATTTTTCTAATAAAGTAGAAATTAATTTTTTATTTATAATTTAGCGGTGTTTTATTATATTAATTTTAATTCAATGGATTATGGGTGTGGGGAATCAAATCACGTAATATATACCTAATTCCCTAAAGGTATATCTATGTATAAAATGATTGGAATAATTAAAAAAAAAAAATTAGATCATGATTTTCTTATGGTGGGTCTTATGAAGCTAAAAAAAAATTTATTTTATAATTTTAAAATTTTAAAAATAAATTTAATAAGACTAAAAGAAAGAAATTAATTTCTAGAGTCTAAACCATAATTTAAAGGTTGTTTATAACTTTCGACTAATTTAGTATTTAATTAAAAATAGATTTAAAAAATTCATCTTTGAGTTGAAAAAGGATATTTTAAATATTTATGCAAAAATAAAAAATAAAAAAAAGATTGTAAAATGAAAATGAAAAAGAAAATTCGTGTAAAGACACCCATGACCAATCAGTTATTCTAGATGAGTCACATAATGAGCCCTGGTCAATCGCAACTTTTCAAAGTTCAGTGCACCCATACAAAACAAGAGGCTTTCAGTCAAATTGAAATCTTCTTCTGGGCCCAGGCCCAACAACCTTTTGTTGAACGTGATTCTAATCTTTGTAGCCAATCAAAGCATGCGTACCAAACTTTTTTTTCACTCGATTTAAAATATATTTCATTATAATTACGTTTTTACATTAGACTCTTTTTCTTTTGCAAAATATTGTAAATATTATCTTAGAAAACAAGTTAAAAATTTTTGGCATTTAATTTTCACACACGGGAATAATCAGGCTTGTCTATCTCATTTTAAGCTCTCTATTTTTAATTTAAATTTATTTTTTGCTTTATTCTCTCATAAATTTAACAAAATTGAAATAGAGAATTTAATTATTATCTTATTATATTCTCATATTATTAATATATTAATATATATTATACAAAATATTAAAAGTTCACACTTCATTGTTTTTCTATTTTAGTGCTGACAATTGAATTCAATATTTTTTATTAATTTTGTATTTGTAATAGTGCAAAAAGAAAGTTAGGCTCTTAACTATTTAAGTTTAGTTAACTCTATTTTTAAGAAGTGATGGAGAAGAGATATAATTCAACGATAAAGTGTCATAAAAATTACGACGGTAATTATTCTAAATTCAATTAAGTTGTAAATTTTTTTAATTTTAACTTGTCTTCTACAGTGATCAAATAAGAATGGAAATGAATGAAAGTTTTGTTGAATTGACGGGAGAGAGTAGGAATAGCTATATTTCTATCGACGAATATAAAGTGCATAAATACAAGTTATACTTTAGAACGAAAGACAATTCCGGAATTAGCTTTCTCTATGGACAGGGAAGCTATAAGTAATGCTTAACAATGAATTGTTAAGGAACTAATGACAAATATAAGATCTCAACGAAAGCAATAATGCTAAACAGCCCAACGATTCTAGGACGCACCAAATGATGGTTGCTAAATTACGTTTAAGTCCTTATACTTTGATAAAATAATAAATAATTAGACAAATTTAATTATTATTTCAAAGAAATTCTTAAATAATTAATTTTTTATCCTTTAATTTTATAAATTTAATTATTTAAAAATTCTTTAAATTATTATTATTCAATAAAATAGACTCTACATACAATTAAAAAAATAAAATATTATTTTATTTAATAATAGTTTAGGAATAACTTGTACCTTTTTAATTTTATTTCTCACTAATCTTTTTTTAAACTTAATTTGGTTATTCATATTCTCAAAAATTAATAAATTAAATTTATAAAATCACAACAAATATTTTTTTATTTTTTAAACATTAAGAAAAAAATAATTATATCTTTTATTTTTTTCCAAATATATAAAAAAATATATATTTTTCATTGTTATTATATTTCCCTTTCTCTATTTACAAAAAGTGCAAGAACATATATCAATAAATTAATGTAATTTTATTGTAAAAAGATAAATATAAAAATTAAAAAATTTAGATATTCAATTTTTTTATTATTTTTGGATGTAGGGTTATAATTGGATGTGTACTCAATTTTGTTGAAGGATAATAATTTAAGAACTTGCATGTAAGACAAATAAAAACTATCTTATTATTTATTATTTTTTTAAAGTATAAAATTTTAAAAATAATTTAAAATACATTGGGGACAGTCGTGAGTTAAAATCCTCAGATATTAGAGATGGGAACAGGCTGTGCTAAGCTTGGTGAGACTCAAATTAATTATTTTAATAATAATAAATTTTAAATTATTATATTAATAATTTTATATTTAAAAATTATAAGTAAATAATTAATTAAAATTATATAATAAGATTGTATAATAATAATAATAATAATAATAATAAAGTGTGCATATATATATATATATATATATATAACGAAGCTTGCAAACTGAGCTTGACACGACCCGTTACACTTTGTTGCAAAGCCTGTGACAGGTCGGGCCAAATCTAATCCTTTAACTTAACATTTCGACTCGACGCGGTCCATCAAATAAGTTGGTCGTGCAGGGCTTTTACTATTATGATCTGACCCATTTGTCATCTCTAAGCTATATAGCATTATTGCAACTAAAAATATATGTCTAGTCAAATAATAATTTATTTCATGTCCAAGCTTAATGTACTAAACAAATTTAACATGTGAATCAAACCTAAAATTATATTTTACATTGCAAAATCCGTATTAAATATACTTACTATGTGAACCAAACTTAATACTTTGTTGTTGTATTAAAACCCTTTTTCTTCTTTAATGCACCATTTTAAAATATTTAAAAATTTATTTAAATTTTATAACGCTAATCTTAATTTAACAAATAACCCGATTTTAATTGTGTTCTTCGTTAAACCTTTAAATATTCAATATATATATTTTTAATTTCTCTCATTTTTTTGGCTGCTCAAACTCATAATCAACCAAAATTTCGTAATTATTGGAATAATCAGAAGAACATTGGTCCCGAAACAACAATTGTATGGTCCAAAACTTCTCATCAAGAAGAGTTTGAAGCAAAAATAAATAAATAAATAGTTGGGAGTGAATTTTACATTTGGAAGCGTTACTTTTCACTGGCTCTATATCATGTTATGAGTTGCCGTCCCATGGCAAGTCGAAGCGCTGTAACAAGCAGCAGACATCTCGGGCTGAAAATGATCTAGTTAGCTACACAACAAACCCAAGATTAATTGTGAAATTAGTTTAGAATTTTGTATGGCAATATTCAGGGCCACAAACCCACAAAGCTTATAGCAATCGAGATAGGATAAGGGCTCAAAACAATTACTTTCCACACAAAATGAAAATAATAGAAAGATCGAAAAAATTTCAGTGCATTTACGTCAACTTCTAGCTTTTATCTCCCCATGTTTCATTGTTCCTGTTTTATCCCTTCGTTTTCTAATCTGTTTAAATCCATTCATTCTTTGCATGTAGTTTGTAATCTCACGTTCACTTCACACTTACAACTCTTTTCCTCTCTTGAACAATACCAAAGAAAATGGAGTTCAGTTCGGAGGCTAACCAGCGCATTGCTAGAATCTCTGCTCATCTCTACCCTCCAAATTTCCAGGTGTGCTATATATTTATTCCCTCTTCTGAATTCTCATTTTAAATTAATCATTGTGGTTTTTGATGAATCTTTTACAATATTTGACAACTCAAGTTCTTTGGCTTAGTTTGTTTTCTAGGTAATTAATCTTCATGACTACTGTAATCACATATTAAGTTCAATAATACTGAATAAAAAGCCTAATGAAACTGTTCATTCAAGCTAAACGTGCGTTAAATCGTTGGAATGGAGTCTCAAGTATTTTGTTTGGTTTAAGGCATTATTTGTGTTGGAATCTGGTTGTTATTTATTGGGCATACCTGTTAGTAAATTTTGTGCATCAAGTATATTATTATTCATACTGGTGAATATATGTGTTGTGTGGATTACGTACTGATAGACGGAGGAAAACTCTGTGTTGAGGCAAGCCAGTTGCCGTGCAAAAGGTGGAGCACCGGGATTCAAGGTAGCCATATTGGGTGCTGCCGGAGGAATTGGTCAACCCCTCGCGATGCTGATGAAAATGAATCCCTTGGTCTCACTCCTTCACCTCTATGATGTTGTCAATGCCCCCGGCGTCACAGCCGATATTAGCCATATGGACACTGTCGCAGTGGTAACACTTCATTGTCAATGTCATCAACGCATCTGATTGTATTCATTGTACTCTGTAATTCAAAATTATATTCGTGCTATTAAATGTTTTTAGGTACGCGGTTTCCTGGGACAGCCGCAGCTTGAGAATGCTCTTACAGGCATGGACCTTGTGATTATCCCTGCTGGAGTGCCAAGGAAGCCTGGAATGACCAGGGATGATCTTTTCAATATTAATGCTGGAATTGTCAGAACCCTTTTTGAGGGCATTGCAAAGTGTTGCCCCAATGCAATTGTCAATTTGATTAGTAATCCGGTGAATTCTACTGTTCCTATTGCTGCAGAGGTTTTGAAGAAAGCTGGCACTTATGACCCAAAGAGACTTTTGGGAGTTACAATGCTCGATGTTGTTAGAGCCAACACATTTGTGGTATGTAAGAAAAGTGAGGACAATTTGTCCGCATTCATTTTATTGACTAGTCTGTTGATAAGTATAATGTATAACAGATTGATTAGGATGAGTTGGTGAATTACTTGAGTAGAAGGAATTCTAGTTGTAGTCTTGTAGCAGGACAAACGTACCAGGCTCTTTTCATGCCAAGCTTATATCTAGAGTCCTACAATGAAGTGATCTAACAATTCTTATGATGCTTCAATATCTTCTTCAGGCAGAAGTTCTGGGACTTGATCCTAGGGAAGTTGATGTTCCTGTTGTTGGAGGTCATGCCGGAGTAACAATTTTGCCTCTCCTGTCACAGGTCTTGCAGCGTTTTTTATTTTCATGTTAAATATTTTGCCATCTCAGTATTGGCATGTTATACAGCGAACTGATCTAGTACCATTTTATGCCATTTTTACATATTTTTGTCTATAAAGGTAGTATAATTTGGAAAATAAATGGACAACAATGAAATGACTAACCCACATTCAGTAATCACTGGACTTAAACATTGTTTGCAGGTTAAGCCTCCTTGCAGCTTCACCCAGGAAGAAACCGAATACCTGACAAACCGCATTCAAAATGGTGGAACAGAAGTCGTTGAGGTAAAGCTAATCTGATCCTTGTTCTTACAGTTCAAGTGAAAAAAAAAAATAAAATGGGGCATCTAAGTTTCACTTCCGATGTCAAATGTATCTGGCTATGACTTATACCATAACACGGTTTTAAAAATTCTCATGCTGTAAATAGATATGCTATTTTTTCGACTTCTGTTTTGAGCCCTATGTCACCGTTGATTAATTATTTCATAGAAGAGCTAACAGTGCCCGTCTCATTTTCAGGCAAAAGCTGGGGCTGGCTCCGCCACACTTTCAATGGTTAGCAAATTCTGCAAACTCTTTTCTTTGTTTCCTGTCTTCATTACAATCTAAATGCTAAAGCTTCTATGTTATTACACTTAGTTAACAATGTAAATAACATCATATTATGTATAGGCCTATGCAGCAGTTAAATTTGCAGATGCATGCCTTCGGGGGTTAAGGGGAGATGCCGGTGTTGTGGAATGTGCTTTCGTGGCTTCTCAGGTTCTTCGCTCAAACCTTCATTTCGTACTTTTTAATTCTCCATTTTAACATTTGATTACAAGGCTTACTGTTTATAACAGGTGACAGAACTCCCTTTCTTTGCATCCAAGGTACGAGTTGGTCGCAATGGAGCTGAAGAAGTCTTCCAACTTGGACCTCTGAATGAGTATGAGAGGTATAACACAAAAATATGAGCAGTGTACAATCGTTTAGTCTATTTGAAACGGTGCATAAAACAATATTTTGCTTTGTTTATTGCTCACTTTTACCAGGATTGGCTTGGAAAAAGCAAAGAAAGAGTTAGCTGGAAGCATTCAGAAGGGAATTTCCTTCATCAAGAAATGAAGGAATGCACAGATTATCTTCACCCTGTAAGTCAATTAGCTGCCTCAAGTTGTACAAGAACCAGTTAGAAATGAATCTCTTCAATATGCATGTAATGAGTTGTTGAGGAAAGCAATTGAGCTGAAACTATGTCATGTAATATCATGACTTCCATGAAAATTTGACGAATTCACTCTGGCTCAGAGCAACAAAATCTTTAATATGTTAGCAAAAGAAGAGAACGAAGAGAAAGAGAGATTGGAGGATTTGATAATTATATAGTAAATGAACTGAACGTTTGTGGTTTTGTATTACTTTTTACATATACAGATTTCTTCTAAGGCATGGTACGACAAAATATGTAAAATAAGTATTTTATCTTTACCCTTGATTCCAGCAACTCAGCAAAATTTAGGGCGTCCGTTTGAAAATTTTAGAGATCGAAGGGTGAATAATAAGGGTTGTGGATATGGCTGTGTTCTGCAGATGCACATTAGGTGCTACAGTATCCTCTACAAGAACAGGATTAACCTGCATTACTCTCTCCGGCAGGACCTCCTCCTCACCGTCAACCTTAGTGCATGCATGCTTACGGTCTCAGGCTTAGTTCTCCGTTCGGCAAAACCCTCCCAATCCAATCCATCTCCCTATAAAATTAATAAAATTAAAGTGTATACACAATTGAATTTATAAATTGTGTGATGACCATTTCCCTATAAAATTTTGACGATCATATTTTGATAGCGTGTAGTCTTTTCAATTCATACCTAACAAGAACGACGCAAATACACCCAAAAGCAAAAATGCTACCCGTTGCTTTACCTAGAAACGGTAAAATACTTTTTAAAAGAAGAAATTTCCGTTGAGGGGATAACTTTATCGAGCCGATGCGATGTCAGCGTGCATAAAGCACAAACGGTAAAACACAACAATCAAAACCAACGAAAACAACAAACAAATCAGCAAAGCACCTACCAATATTCTAGAACATACACTCTAATAAAATACAATAATTATTTTAACAAAATTGGTATTTTTTTTTATTTCTTCTTCCAGTCACTATGAATTTTATAACAAATTTTTTAAAAATATTCTTTTTGTTGATGGATAAATACCGTGAGAATTATGGTGGATCAAAATCAAATCACATTTAAAATGTAAAATAAATTTAATTCATAAAAAAGTTATTATTTTTTTTTTTTGGATGATGAAAAATTTTTTATATTCAATAATTATTGTGGTAGTCTGTCATACACGGATCAGGTACTCACCTTTTTGAGGTATGTGTCCGTAGATCACACAGTACTTATTCTGAATCAATTAAGATCATGTACATGAACTATATTGCAGTGGTACCAAGTACAGGATAAAACTCCGATTGTACCGAACTCTTACACTTGAATGCACTCTAAAAAGTTCAAACTCAGAACTAGCACAAATGCCTCCTCAGAGCTATATATGGAGTAGGTGCAAAAAAAAAAAAAATTTTTTATATTAGTAGTAATGACCTTTACTTATGTTATAAATGTTAAAATAATATAATAATATTAAATTTTAATAAACTCTCTGAACAAGATTGATATTAAAAAAGTTCGTTATGTGCACTTCTTGGAACATGTTAATATTTATTCATTCTTAAATATTTTTGCCACGCGTGATGTAATTATTTTTTATTTAGAATATTTTTATATCTATCTTTAAAATAAAGATTTGATATCCCAAAAACTCTTGATGCTTTTAAAAGTGGTTAGTAATATCCTGCCACAGCCTATTTTTTTATTAAATTGACCCATTAGCAAAAAAAATGAACAAAAAAAAAACTTTACACTTAATTGCAGGGATAGCTTTTCATTTTTTAATTAAAAAAAGGACAAGGAAGGGATATAAATATTGAAAATATATAATTTATTAATAATATTGACGATAAGAACTTTTTGATAGTATGATTTTATTGCTATATATTTTTATATATTTTTTATTTTTTTAATTTATTTTTATTTCATCAATACATAAAATATATGGTAATATATTTTTTTTAGAAGTTTCATATGCCCAAAAAATTTTGACCCCGTACTCAAAGGTAACTAAGATATATATGTTAAATTTTATAATTTTTTTTCAAAAATTATTGTAAGAGAAATTGATGCTTCGATCTTCTATCATCTCCTATTACGGTAAGATTTTAAATCAATATGATAATAATATAATATTATTATATTAATTTCTATAAAAATTTTATGTTTTTATTAATATTGAAAATTTATTATTATTCTTATTGTCATTTCAAAAATAATATTTTCAATCTGGTTTTCATAAATATTTTATTATTTTATTTCTTTAAAAATAATAAATAAATAAATAAACCTTTATTAATATTTGATAGTATAAATTTTGAAGACACAAGATAGAATTCTCGCTAAGAACTCCGGTTCATGTCTTTACCAAGACTGCGGCGACAACCGAATTGTCGTTTCAACCTTCCGCCTCCGCTAGTCAACACGTTAGCCTCCAAATAAACTTAACTTCCGTAATTAACTTCCACATTTAAACAAAATTAAAAAAAATCATCTTCTGTCTCTCTCTCTCTCTCTCTCTCTTTTTACTCCTACCGACATTGATCAGCCGGCTGTCTCTTTCTCTTTGTAGCTCGTCGTCGTCTTTGGATCCATCAACCAACTGATAAACACAGACCGAAACGAGATGTCGCACTCCGATTCGGACTCGTCATCTTATGTCGCCGAGTACAAAAACTTCAAACAAATCAGCCGCGAAAGTAAATTTCCGATAATCATCGGTCTCTTTCCTGTGATCTATCTTTATATTGAAGCTTTTCCATTTGTACGGTAACATGGTTCGTTAAAATTATACGATGCTTCAGAGCAATTGTGTTGGCAGTGTTGAATGTAGCGATTCAGAAGTAGGAAACTTATCCGTAACTGATCGTTCAGTTCATCGCTATTTCGGTTGCCGTTTTAAGTTGTAACGGAGCCGCTTATTGCTGGAGCCTGTAATTTTTGAGCTCGTGCGATGCTCGGAAGAATATATCAATTCTCTTATTGAAATGAAGTTTGATTAAATTTTAGCTGAAATATGTGTCTGTATCTGTGAAAATTAATTTAAAACAGCTTACTATCTAAATTTTTGATGCATTTTGGAACATGAAATTAGATGGTTTAATTTATAAGTTTGGCAAGGCATATTGTTTATAGATTCTGGATAATTGGTCTGATAATCATTCTACATTTAAATTGGAGCACAGGATTGTTGTATGAGATGCTTCGGTCAGCAAAAACAGGGAACTCAAAATCAACATGGAAGGTATTCTCAGCTCGTATTATAATATTATTTTTGTTTCTGTTAAGCGGCTTATCATTTGCAGGTACTTTTTTTCGTTTACTGATTGTGGATCCTGGAATCTCTTATGTCTAGGTACTCATTATGGATAAACTTACAGTTAAGATAATGTCTTACTCATGCAAGATGGCCGACATCACACAGGAAGGAATTTCATGTAAGAATCAATAGTATGTTCTTTGGAAATTTATTTTGCTTCTTTTTTAAAATTGTTCTTAATACTTTTGCTCGGGGAGAAAAATGGAGGATACTTTTTAACCTTTTATTAGCTTTTAGTACAATTACTTATAAATCATCCTACATTCCTTCTCATTCTTGAGAACAAGAACTTAAAAGATGCATATGGGTGGACCCACCCTTTTCTATTCTACTGCATTATTGCTTAAGGTTTGCGAGGTGTTATCTATTGTTCACCGGATATCTATTGTTCACCGGACATGACTGCTGTTTCTAGCTCTAAAGGTAATAGTGAATGGTTGAGCAAAGACAAGCTGGCAAACTAGGTAAATCTATGGATTCATCTCATTGTTTCTTATGCATCTGAGAAATTTTGGAAGACTTTTATCACTGAAGCTGGAAAATTTTTGCGTTTCCTTTTAATTCAATAATTAAAAAATAGGAAAATTCATCAAGTTGTATAGCTGCTAGAATGATGGTTCTGGTGATGAGACTATTTATGAGCTATTGTATGAAAACATTTGTTCTGTTAAGATAATTAATTATTGGGTTTGATCTCAGAAGATATATCAGATTTTCATTGTTTCCTGCAGTGGTAGAAGACATACACAGACGAAGGCAGCCATTACCCTCTATGGATGCTATATACT
>JAWDEX010177307.1:0-14750 GCA_035221805.1 Trichilia hirta | reverse complement strand
CTTTACCTAGATTATCGAAGATACTTATCGCCTCTGTCCTTTTAACTGGCATATTTATATTTTCTCAAATCTTCCCTCGGGAAAAGTGCCCCTTCATTTCACTCGAGATGATTCACCTTTTTCTCTTACTTTCTCAGGAATACCTAGTCCTCTATATCCATTTTGTCAAATAGTTTCCTTCCGATAGCCTCATATATGGTAACTAATTGCTTGTTAATCACATATCATTCTTTCTCTACTTTGAGCCCTCTCCTTAATTCTTTTAATATGAGCAGGTAGTAGAAAGCCCCTAATTGTATTATCTCTTCGTGATACCTTGATACAAAATTTCAGAGGCTCTTAATGGAACCCTGCCGCAATAAAAAGAAAGCGCTTATGCTACGTATGGTCTCAACAGTGCCTTAAAAGTCTTTCACAAAACTTTATCTTAACTATCAAAAACTCCTAATAATGCCTTTTAGGAGGCTTTTAAACCACACCCTTGATTGCTCTTCCAATGTTAATGGGAGCAATCAGCATATTTGGGGCTCGCTCAGTCTTTAAATATACATCATTTCCCTGCAAGTGTCCAAATACAGAGTCAAGTCTATCTTTCTTGCATAAAACATGATCTGTAGCATCTTAAACTTTCTAGGGATAATTAACTTTAGTATATTCCTGGTGAAGGGGAGTTACTGTACTTTTCTGCCTTAGAATTTTTGCCTGTGTTCTTCAGTAAACTTGCCTTTGTTCTCCCAATCCTAACTTTCTCCAATATCTTCTTAACATAAGTTTCTATAATTTATGAGTTAGCAGGACGGGCACTGTAATCTTGAGACCTAATCTTATTGAGTTGTGACCGCAGGTCTACTATAGTATGCCTTAGCTTGACGACGATTTTTGGGTCTATTTTAGGGCTGCATAAAGTAGCGGACATCATTAGTTCATTGCTACCATCCATTCTCATTTCATCATAGGTATCAGTCTTGCCCTTTCCTTTTTACAGACTAGTAAAACGAGTATTCTTGATAGTAGGTCTCCTAGTTGGGTACTAAGCTTTTCAGTCCCTTTCCCTTTGTGGATACTCAACCCTCACCTCTGAGGCTTCTGGTATAGTTTGGTGTCTCCCTTTGTATTTTTCCCACTGAATTAACGCTCTCAACCTCCCAGCTTCCTTTTCCAACTGTTGATTTTTGCATTTTAGCTCAAGAATGTTTTGCTTATCAGTCTCCCTTGCATTTCTATGCTCTGTTGGCCCCCCTTCTATCTATCATGACTCACACTCTTCGATTCTAACAGTCACTCGATTGGATGGACCTTCAGCAGGGTGGTCTTATACCTCATTCTCGTCGGATGGTTCTATAGCAGTCCCCAATCCACCAATATTTAGAGGACCCCTAGCTTTTATTTTTTTACACTTTTCTAGAAAAATAGCTACAATTATTCCCCGTCATGTTTGCACGAAATACTTTTGAAGTTTTTATTCAAGCTTTTAGCTCATTTCCCACAAACGGCGCCAACTGTTAATGCCTAAATTTTCTATGAACGAAAAACTTAGCATATCATTAGATTTAACTGCTGTTGTTAATGTAAGAACCGTATAAAGCAATACTCAACTCTGGAATTATTGATTCCAGAAGCTACCTAAAATTAAAAAGAACGAGTTAGGAATGAAACCGAATTATTTACACTAACGAAACTCTATTTTTCTGTCTAAAGGCTCAAAAAAGAGAAGACCCCTATTCATGTAGCAATTTCACCATTTATAGGCATTCATACGTGTGAGCATTGGAGAATGAGAGCTTAATTAGATAGAATACGACATGATTATCCGACAGGTCCTTTCACCACTTTTTTATGTCGAACTAGAATGATGCAATAAATACCTGCAGTTTATAAGATAAGATGCCTCTTAATGTGATGGAACATTTAAGTATTTTCTAATAAAGTACTCATACTCCTTCTATTTGATTCTCTCACTTTTAGAATATTGAAATTAAATTACCTCGATAATTAAAATGATAGTTGGAAAATTCAAGAAATTGAGGCAACAAGATCGGGTAGGGTTGGCCACGTAACAAAAATTGGGAACAAAAAATAACTGTCGGTAAAAGTCATCAACAAATTAAATTATATTAATAAGTTAGGGATGGGAATGTTTAGCTTAGGAGAGGTTAAATCCATTCATGTTCGCTATGTTCTCCTATAATCATAGTTAATAATTTCCTTTCGATCAATCTATTAACATAAATTTCAAAGTCATTTCATTTCCTCTTTTGAGATATTGATGAAATAATTTGTCTAACCTTTCTAATTAATATATCTATTCAATTAGATTAAATACACACTCATTAAAACCAATCCGTAGTGTTATTTAGTCCTTAACCATTTTTTAACATATTAATTTATAAGTTGTGAACCTAATATCTATGATTATCTTCTTTCAAGTATTAACCTCACACATCATAAGTCATTTAATTTAATGGCAAGGTAAATTTAAAGCATTAAGTATAAAGATCACAAATAGTTAAAAAAAATTCATTAATAATTATAAAAGTGTTTAAGCATAGCTCACGAGAGCTTCACCTATCCCTTAAGTAAAGTGCTTTGCCACTCGTGTTACATAACAAGAACACTAAAAATAACAAGGTGATGGACATGTTCTACAAGTAAGAATGATAAATAAACAAAGCAAACTTGGTGGAATTTGCTTCTTTTGTTGTAAATCCTTTTGTCCTTGCTTAATCTTCAAGGTTTTTGTTAAGAGTTTTTCTAACCCTATTTTTTTACCCCTACCCATATCCTTGTTCGGGCAATCTAACCTAGATTGATTCGGCTTGATCCCCATACCTGCCATTGAATTATTGAGGCGACTCGATCTCAACAATCAAAAATAGGAGAACTAAATGATGGAGTTTGGTGCATTTCCCAAGAATCGTCTGAACGTTCCATCGTATTAAAGGCCTAAGACACCATACCTTATAAGCTGCAAGCATTTGTTGCATTACCCTAATTTGGTATAAAGAAATAATAAAGTAGTCTGTCTTCTATCTATAATAGTCTTATACCATCTAATTAGGTTCATATTCTTCAATGCTTACACGTGCAAAGGTTTTGATAAATACTAAACTCATTGTATTAAAAAGGACTTTAGAACCGTTACTACAACCCTTGCATATAGAAGGCACTCTACTACCAACATGAGCTCATTCTCGAATTCAATTGCCCGGGTCAGTAAATAGTATAAATACTTTATTTCAAATATTTTCTGCTATTATTTATAAATTTAAAACTATTTATTAACTTAAGTATCAAAGTTTACACGTCAATAAGCTGATTTCACTCTTAGCTTTTTGTTTTCATTTCAAGTAGGACTTAAGAGATTTTTGACCGAGGCAAAGTACTACCTTATCCATCCACTTTGATAATATCAACGATAAAATCTGTATGGTGCATTGAGTTTTTCATCCCGAAAAAATTTAGGCATTAACAGTTGGCATCGTTTGTGGGAACTAGAACTAAAAGCCTTTACAGAGAAGTACATAGGGTATTTTGTGTACCAATAACGGGGCATAATCGTAGTCGTTTCTCCAAAAAAATACAAATGAAAAGGGACAGGAACCCAATCCATCTTAACGATCAGAGACATACTACAAAGTCATCTAACAAAAATGA
The DNA here is from genome assembly GCA_035221805.1 of Trichilia hirta. Taxonomy (NCBI): domain Eukaryota; kingdom Viridiplantae; phylum Streptophyta; class Magnoliopsida; order Sapindales; family Meliaceae; genus Trichilia; species Trichilia hirta. Next base: position 11,096 of record JAWDEX010177307.1, on the reverse strand, counting down.
GGTACAAGATTATATTGTTGTATATTTCGTAAGTAGAACAGTAATTAAAACTGAAGAATATAGGTTACGATAGCTGAGAGGAGAGCAAAGAGAGTATAAAAATGTGCAAATGGAGAATGATAGAAAGATGCTTGCACTGGAAAAGAGAAATTGATAATTGAAAAAAGAAGCCTTGAGGTTAAGGATGTTGGTTCAGGAATAGTGCAACTAGAAGAAGCGTCAAACCATGTTAGTGGCTTCAAAAGCAGTGGCTAGCCATCCACAATTGAAAAGGGGCCCAAAGGCCCAATATTTAACTAGGGTTACTGTTAAGAAAAATGCTCAACTCACTAATTTATAAAAATAAAAAGGGAAAGCCAGCACTAAAATCGATTTTGGTGTGAATATGAATTGTGAGCCATTAATACCTAATACTCTATACAACCCTAGGATAAGCACTGGGATCAATGCAAAGCCAAGATGCACCATGATAGACTTAAGACCATAGCTTAATAAAATCATATCTAGAGACTATAGTGCTCGCCTTGCTAAAATACAGATTATGGAGGCTTTTGTTAGAAAGATACTAGAAGAAGCTGGAGTTGAGATGAAGATTGGCCTAGTTCAAAGCTCAAATAAAAATATCAAGGAAGAAAACATTAGCGATTCTCCCTTCACTAAAGACATACTAAAGCTGACAATACCCAAGAAATTTAAGATGCCTGAGATCGCACCTTACACAGGAAAAATTGACCCTACACTATATCTAAATATATTCAGAGGATAAGTGAGCCCCATATATGTCGATTGTTTCCATTAATCTTGGAGAGACAATCTAAGATATAGTTCAGAGGCCTTTCTAAAGGAAACATTGGGAGTTTTTGGCAATTAAGCCAAAGTTTTATGAAAGAATTTTAAGATGCCATACAAACAACCTGCAATGTGAGCGTACTTCTACTATTAAGGCAGGGCCCTAATGAGAGTCTCCAAAGTTTTGTATCAAGGTACCAAAAAAAGGTAATTGAGCTGAGGGTTTACCACTTACTTATGTTAGAAGGCTTAAGAAGAGGGCTTTGTATGAAAAGGCGATAGTATGCTATAAATAAGTGGGTGATTGCCACATACGAGGTAGCACGAAGAAAATTATTTGATGAAATAGATACAAAAGACTAGGTATCCCTGAAAAGACAAGAGGAGAGAATGAACTGCCCCTAGCAACATGAAGGGATATTTTTTTGAAAACAAAAGTGTGTGTAAAATTGGGACTAATACAAGGTCAAGAGGAAAGAGAGAAGTAATAGCTACTTCTAACTCAATAAGAAAAGGATCATTATTAAAAGGCCCGTCTCGGGTGAGGAACCTCAGCCTGTAGCATGCTTACGTAAAAGTGGTTTCACTCGCCTAAGTGTTCTCTTTTTATAGGCCTTATAGTATATAAAGGACTATAGGCTCTATATAGCAGACTCGACCCTAATAAAATTAAAAGGGACCAAAGCCACCAGTAGTCAATTTTGCGAATAGCATAGGTATTACAAATATACTGCAAATAACTATTTTCACTTAAGGGAGTAGATTGAGCTTTTAGTAAAGAACCATTACCTAGATTATTTGGTAGCCAACTTTAATGAGAAATATTCTACCCCTCCTAAAAAACACAGAATGATGGTAATATTAGAAGGGCCCACTTTGATAGGAAACTCTCATCGATTTCAAAAGAATTAATCCAGATATTCATTACTAGGCCCTAATAACGACTTTCGTGTTATGAATATTTAGGAGAAAAAAAGGGCTAAGATCGCATTGATCCTCATCATGTTTACCAATACAAATGAAGCTATGGTGCATTATTCGCATAATAATGCCCTAGTGGTAACAATAAGCCTATGGGAAAGTTAATAAGATACTCATTGACATCAAGAGTTCAGTTGATATCATCTTTAAAGATGCACTGGATACTGTGGGCATTGAGAATGTAAAGTTGGGGAATCCTGAGTTTGCTCTGCATGGCTTTGGAGAATCGTGTATTATGCCCTTAGGAGTAATATCTTTATCAATAACCATGGGGAAAAAATCTCACCAAAACATTACCATAATTGAGTTTTAAATAGTAAATTTACAAATGTCTTACTTTATTATCCTTGGTCAACTTTTTCTTTGAGCCATTAATGCCGTAGCGATGGAATCAGTACTGTTTGAGGCAACGAAAGAGAAGTCCACTCGTATTTTACAACTTTCTGTAGATTCGTCCATTGATTGTTCAAGCGATCAGAAAATCAGGAAGTTTTGAAGAAAGAAAGCGAAGAGTCAAAGCAAAGAGGGATAGATAAATGAGAGAAAGACCAAGCCAAGCCTTATAATTGCCTAACTATAGAGCCTATTGAATAATTAGAGAATGTAGCTATGGATGAGGCTTACCTTAGAAAAATTATCAAGAATAAAATACAGCTTAGCAGCTGATAGGGACAGAGCCTGAAGAAATGCCTTTGTCAAAACAAATATATTTTTGCATGGAGTCATGTTGATAAGCTAAGGATCAGCTATAAAGTCATGCATAGGTTAGCAACTCTCCCTTGAGCAAAGCCTATCAAGCAGAAGAAGAGGACTTTTAATTAAAAAAAAGATCCTTCATTCTAAGGTAGACAATCTCTTAAAGGCTGGGTTTATTAGGGAGATTCAATATTTTGACTGGATGACCAATGTGGTCATAGTAAGAAAGCTGAGCGAGAACTAAAAATTATGAGTGAATTTTACTGACTTAAACAAAGCCTGCCCAAAAGACAATTTTTCTATGCCTTAGATCAACTAGTTAATGGATGCTATGATGGAACATCAGTTGCTAAGTTTCACGGATGCCTTTTTTGACTATAACTAGATAGCAATGCATATGCTAGACAAGAAAAAAATTGCCTTTATTATCGACTAGAGATTGTATTATTATCGCATGATACCATTCAGATTAAAGAATACCAGCGCAATATTTCAACGATTAGTCAACTGCATATTTAAGTCACTTATAGGATCTTCTATGGAGGTATACGTAGATGACATGATCACTCAGTTAGAAAAAGGTACTGACCATGTAAAATACCTTGAGCAAACCTTTACTTTATTACAACAGTACGACATGAAGCTGAATCTTGAAAAATGCACCTTCAGCGTCAATTCAAAAAATTTTTTGGGATTTATTATAAATGAGAGTAATATAAAAGCGAATCCATAAAAAATAAAGGCAATTCTTAATTTAAAGTCTCCTTCTACGTTGAAAAAATTATAAAACCTAGCTAGAAGGATAACTGCCCTCCACTGGTTTATCTCTAAAGCAACAGGTAGGTGCTTAAAGTATTTTTAGTTAGTAAAAAAGAAAAAAACAATGGTGTAGACTTTAGAGTGCGAAGCTAGTTTCCAAGAGTTTAAGCAATATCTTGCCAAAATTTTCACATTGATGAGTCCAAGGCCAAGGGATGTTTTATACCTATATCTGATAATAAGCGACCATGCAGTCAATGCCATTCTAATAAAAAAAGATCCAGATAAGGTACAAAAACTAATCTACTATATCAATAATCTTTTTTGGATGCAAAAATTAGGTACTCAACACTCGAAACGTTAGCACTAATATTGGTAATTGTGGCCAAAAAATTTTGCCTATACTTTAAAGCCCACTCTGTCATCATCCTCACTAACTAACCCTTTAGGAAAATCTTGTATTGGCCTTACCTATCTAGACGATTGGTCAAGTGGTGTGTTGAACCGAGTGAAGTTGGCATAGATTTTAAGCCACAAAAAGCCATCAAGGAGCAAACTCTATTTGATTTTATAGCTAAGCACACTGCCCTGGAGATCCTGCTTATAAGCAAGGGAAAAGAACTACTTCTTAGTCAATCTAAGCCATGAAAGATTTTTATTGATGGGGCATCAAACATTCAGGGGTACGAGGCGAGAATTATTCTTGAAAACCTTGAAGGTGAGAAAGTTATAGATAAGCTCAAGTTTGAGTTCACAACTACTAATAATGAGGTCGAGTACGAAGCTCTACTAATTGGTCTAAAGATGGCAATCCTACTAGGTGCTGAGAATATAGAAGTGAGAAAGAATTCTCAGTTAGTGATGTAGTAGGTTAATGGCCAATTTTGTGCAACTGAAACAAACATGTAATGCTACCTTATGTTAGCTCATAAGCACATGAAAAAATTTTGTCAAGTAAGAGTGGAACAAATCTCAAGAGCTAAAAATTTTTGAGCTGATGCCTTCTCCAAGTTGGCATCAATCTTCTATGAGAAGGCCTCCAGGCTCATACCCGTTGTCATTCTAGACAAAAAAAGCACCCAGAAAGAAAATAGCCTAGATCAACTCTTTACTGTACAGAATGACTCTTCTTGGATGACCCCTCTCTGGTTATATATACAGGAAGATAAACTATCAGATAACAAAATCTAAGCTCAAAAAATTAAGAATCAATCGTCAAGGTATGCTGTTATTGACGGCATTCTTTACTGATGTAGCTATAGAGCACCCTACTGGATATGTCTCAGTGAACATAAGATCAATCTAGTGTTGTAAAAGATTCACAAAGGATTGTATGGCAATCATAAAGGGGGACAAGCCCTAGCCTACATAATTTTAAGGTAAGAGTATTACTGACCCACCCTCTTAAGAGACGCCATCTGAACATCTAAGCAATGTCGAGATTATCAGTTGCATGACAATATCATTGGCCATCCATCAGAGAAGCTTATTACTCTAATGAGCCCATGGCTATTCGCAAGTAAAGGGTTGACTTGATAGGCCTACTGCCCATAGGACGAGCCCAGATAAAGTCTGCCGTAATTGCCATTGACTATTTCACAAAATAAGTAGAAGCTAAGTCTTTAGCCGCCACAACCAAAAAGAAGACCACCACTTTTCTAAAAAATTATGTAATTTATCGCTTTGATATTCTCAAAGTCATTATAACAAATAATGGGAGGCAATTTGATAATGTCAATTTTTGAAGTTTTTATGCTGAGCTAAACATAGAACTAGGATTCGTCTTTCCTGCCCATTCGAAGACCAATAGACAAGTAAAAGTAGCAAACAAAGTAATAAAATAATTACTAAAGAAAAAGCTTAGAGATTGTAAAAGAGCCTGGGTAGAAGAACTACTACAAGTATTGTAGGCACTCAAAACGACCTTAAAAGTGGTCGTAAGTGAAACCCTATTTAGTCTTGCCTATAGGGCCAAGGCTATAACCCTGATCAAGATTAGAATACCAAGTCATCGGGTTAATTATTTTAAGGGAGAAAATAACAACCAGCTGAGCAAACTCAAGTTAGATTTGTTAAAAGAACGACAAGAACGCATCCATAAAAATGGCTGCCTATCAGAAGAAAGTGGCTCAGTACTATAACAAGAAGGTTTGACTCCGAGAGTTTTGCATCAATGATTTAGTTATGAAATGGACTAGTACCAATGCTTAGATTCCTAAAAAAGGTACATTGGGGCCAAATTGGGAAGGATCATATAGAGTGGTGGACGTAAAACTACCTGGAGTTTACAAGTTATAGCACTCAGATGGGTGAAATGTCAGGAGGCCGTGAAACCCTGAATCGCTAAAATTGTATTATCTATGAGAATGGTGTCTTATCCAGATGAAGTTATAATTTAAATTTTGACCATATCAGCACCAATTCAAAAATATATCTATGTTGCATGTACTATTATCCGATTACTTTTGTAATACATTTATATGGAATAATCTACTTTTATTGACAAGTTACTCAGCCAATTATCCATTTGAGACTTAAATCAACTCGATCTTGTTAATTATTCTACTTATATCTACTTTTATCGATAAGTTACTTAGCCAATTATTTGTTCGAGATATTCTACTTAAAATGACTCAGTCTCAATAATTATTTTACTTATTTTAATCTATAGCACTTTGGCAAAATGACTTGAAATCTTTAACCTTATGCCAGTTCGATAATCTATTTATTTGAAATAATCTACTTAAAACAACTTGAGATCGATAATTTATTTATGCAACATTACTTATAATTCGGCATCGTCTTAACATCTTACTTACATTGAGTTATTACAACTTTGCCTCAGAAAATTACATGCTAAGTATTTTGTACTTTAATCGATAGCGGTTTGATAAAAATGTCTACTTTATGCTTTCTACTTTGTTAAAGCAAAGCTTTAATAATTCACTTATCGGGTACATTTTGTGTATCCCTGCATCATTATGATAAAATATCTACTTAAGTGATGTTTACAAGATTCAATATCATGGCAACAAGTCATTAACAAAAAATTCTCCATTGCATAAAAACAAGATGATTACATTTGCATTTATGAAATGCCATTGGGGCTTGGGTTTATACATACATGCATATAAAAAAAATTAACTATTTATTAGGGTTGCTATTTTGGATGGATGGTCTTAAGACTCTTCAGTAACACCCACTGGCTTACTCGTCCTTTCCTCTCTAACAATATCAGTAGAAAGAGGAGGACCTAAAAGAGGGAGTTGGCCCAGTTATTCTAGGTGAGCAGGAAGATTCACTAATTCAGGAGGCAGTATGGGTGGAGTATCTATAATTTCCTACTATTACGGCTTATTTGCTCCCTCTGCAAGTACTTTTAAAGTTGACTTAATCCCTACCTGAGAAGCTGTTTTATCAATTGGCTTTTCAACTCTTAGCTCGATAAAAGGCCAATCAAAATCTACCGAGGATAAACTTTTTTTCACTAACGTGCTCATATTTCAAAGCCCAAAGAGTACGCCCTCCTTATACTGATCTTGAGCTCAGTCATTAGCCGAGCGTAAGTTCGCTTACAGTTTGTGAACTATACATTTTGCCCTCAGTAACTCCTGGTCTCGTGAAAATAGATCTGCCTCCAGCCTCTTTACCTTCTCACAAAGGACTTTGATGGTGTTATCCTTGCTAAGAAGAAGGTCGATAAAAGTGTCATTAATTTTTTCTTGTGCTTTCAAATCATTCTTTAACTGCAGAATCTCCTAGTCTGAATTGACCATCCTGGACTTGATAATTTTGACCCTCTTTTCTAAATTTTTCTAGATCTTTGCCCAGCCTTGGTAGTTCCTATCCATCTTCTTGTTCAAAGAGTGGATTTTCTTCTTCAACCATTTCACCTCCTAATCTTGAGCAGTCGTGCCTTGAATATGGGACTTGATCTGCTCCTATTAGTGTACGAGCACATGCATAATCTGTAGGAAGATTACTCAGATACCACTTTTGAAAATTTATAAAGAGAAAATATAATGGCTACAGAGTTTATCAAAATTGAAGAGTTTTGCACGTAGTTTATGGCCCCACGAGTGAAAAGTGGCCTATGTTCTCATCAATGGTCCTATCAATTAAAAGAACGACTGCATTAAAGAGTGGGAGGAGGTAGGCCATTATTGGTCTTTTATCCTCTTTAATGTCAAAGAGCTCCCACTCTGGCATAAGAACGTAGGGAAGACAAAGCATCAAGAGATCTACAGCACCGGTATCCTAGTAAAAGAAGTGGGGGCGCGATAGCCAGACCTTAATATATTAGTAGAGCTAGATCTGGTCAGCCGGGGAGCAGGTAATTGTATTGCTCAGTAATTTCTCTTGTCTATCCTCGGTCTTAAGTCTTTTTCTCATCAGTTGCGAGAAACTTTCATTATTGTCTGAGGTATCCTGAGACGGTGCCAGACCCTTACCCTTATCCTTTGCTAGAGCCCTGGATGCCTCTTGTCGATGTAGAGAAGGAAGTTATAGCACTTGCTCGCGATTCACTCTTCTGCCAACCTTCTTAACTACCACTAATTGCTTAAAAATAGAGGGATGTTGCTCTTTTCCACATATTTTTGCAAAACAAATGAAACGAGGTTAACCTCTTGCATGAAGGCGACAAAATAACTGCTGACTCCTACCTTTTGATTTCATTCGATTCAGAGCAATGCAAGAGAGATGGAAGGCGATTAGACCCGACTATACCAATGAAATATTAGAAAGAATCTCCTTTTAGTTAGCTGTAATGTTCCCTAATGACTTCATCCTCCCTCTCGACTCTTGGCCTAAAACAAGGGGACCTGCTCAAGCTTTAACTAATCCAAATTAGTTTGGAATTTTTCCCTCTGGCAGTAAGGTCTAATTCGCCTCCAACAAAGAACCACTTGCCTTTTAGTATTTATTGTTAGAAGAATTTTTTCTTACTAGATTAGAGGTTTTCGACCTAATCTGCAGGTAATACCACCTGGGGCTTGATCCCAAGCTCTTTCTCAGTATGTATATGTATGCCACCTAGCAAATACTAGGAGGTTTGTCAAAATATTCTGTCCACAGCACGTATAATCAGGCCAAAATCCTCCAACTACTGAGGACGAGTTGATACAAAGGAATCTAAAAGTAAGTTAATAGGCCAACAAAAAATGGTTGAAGCGATAGCCTTACTCCTAATAGGAATAGTTCTTCATTGAAGGAGATTTCTCTAGATGGGGGTTAACTCGATATTTTGCCTTTTCAGAGAACTCGCAAGGATACCAATCTGTCTACCTGGTAAGCATATTGATATAAGTAGAGGTCTTGCTCACTTAATATGAAAAAAAATTAATCATCCTTAAATTCAGTCCGAATCCTTCGAAGAGATAGAGTCGATAGTAGACCCATTATCACTCGAGCTTCAGGATGAGCTAGATCCTGAGTCAACTTTAATAACACCTTAAGGTGACTGGTCTCAAGATAAACTTTAGTACATTACTATTAGCACTCATCTCTTACAGGTATACAACATGAGGTTAGGACGATAATGGCACAAGGTGTAGTATTTTCTCGAGGTCAACAAATGTTATTATTCTCAGGATTACAATCTATCTCAAGCAACGTTTGCTCTTCCCTTGCCCTTATAACATTTAGGTCCTGATCACCGAAGTGAATTTAGGCCCCAAGCACTTTTCATGTTCATAAAATAGAAATCCCTGATGCACGCTTCTCTCACAAGTAACAACACACGCTACAACGCAATCATAGGCAAAGTATATAAAATAAAGCATAAAGAAATAATTTTTTACCAAGTAAATGGGTGCAGGAGCGAAGGCAAAGGATAACTTGAAGTTCCTAAAAGCAGACGGAGCTAAGGACTGGAAAGTTGAGGGCGACTGAGCTATAGCTAACACTAGTAGGTATGTAAAATGGTTAAAAAGAGACAAATAGAGGGTATTTATAGCAAATTCAAGGACAGCCAAATGATGGAGCGTATCCTAAAAGTCACCTTGTTAGAAGCTAAAATTTAACCACGTCACAAAGTAATGATGAGCGCCCTAGAGCGGCACGCCTATTTAAAAACTACCCTTCATATGCTTACACGTGGCATTACAAACTATGAAGGGTCGCCCGGCTATCATTATGTCTTTTCAAAAATGGCTAATTGAACTTAAAAACCCAAGTTAACCCCCATATCGAGCTTGATAATTATAACTACTCAAGTTTTCGCTTTTACTTTGACAGCAAAAAATAGGGCGGCTTATATTGAGAATTTTCCTGACCCTATTTTCCTTCTCCCACCCATATCTTTATTTGGGCAACTCAACCCAGACTAATCTGGCTCGGTCCCTACGTCTATCATCAAATTATCCAGATGACTAGATCTCGACAATTAAAAATGAGAGAAGTGAATGATGAAGTTAGGTGCATTCTCTAAAGGTCGTCTGAACGTCCTATTATATTAAAGGCCTAAAATATCATACCCTATAAGTTGCAAGTATTTATTGCTCCACTCTAGTCTGGTATAAAGAAATGATGAAGTAGTCTGTCTTCTGCCCATACCAGCCGTTAGGTTCCCATTCTCCGATACTTACATATGCAAAGGTTCCTATAAATACTGAACTCACTGCATTAGCAAGGACTTTGGAACCGTTGCTATAACCCTTGCATATAGAAGGAGCTCCATTACTAACACGAGTTCATTTCTAAATCCAACTGCTCGGGTCAGTAAATAACATAAACACTTTATTCAAATCTTCCCTTCTATCGTTTATAAATCTAAAACTATTTGTTAATTTAAGTATCAGAGTTTACATACTGATAAGTCGACTTCACTTCTAATTTTTTGTTCCGATTTCAAGTAGGATCCAAAAAATTTTTGACCAAAGCGAGGTACTACTTTATCCGTCCATTTTGACAATATCAAAATTTATGTCCGTCCATTTTGACAATATTAAAATTTATGTGATGTGTTAAATTTTTTATCTTAAAAAAATTTAAGGATCAATACTTATTATATTCCTTCTTGTTCTCCCTCTAAAAGAGTGAAAAATCCTGTTTGTTGTGTTTTCTAGTGATTGTGATTCCTTTTGACACGAAACTCTATATGTCCTGTATATAGGAAGGTATTTTGGAGTATAAAATTTGAGAAAATTCGTGTTTTTGAGTTGCAGCAGCAGATTCTCCCTGTAGCGAGCACTATGGCACTGCAACAGAAAAATCCGCCGGAGTGTGCTTTATTGAAGAAGAAAGCATGCACTGAGTTGTGTTGCGGCGGCAAGCTTCAAAATCCCCCCAAACTATCCTTTATCTTCCGTTGCAGTAGGGCTTTAAGCTTTCAAAGTTGTCGTCTGGCTTCCATTGCAATAGGATTTTTCTTGATTGTCACAACTTTTGCCCAAGATGACTGTTATTAACATATACATAGTTTTTTATTATTGTAGCTATTATGAATTGTATATGCTAGTGTGTATAGTTTGTTATTTTATTTGGTTATTCTTCTGTCTAGATATAAAACAATGAATGTACAGAGTAAAAGGATGAGATGAATGAAAAGTTTGTTATTGCTTCTTCTTCTTCTTCTTCTTCTTCTTCTTCTTTTTCTTCTTCATTGTTGTCTTTCGAAGCTCTCGATTCTAATAGTCATCAAACAAGGAAAACAAGAAAACATCGTTCAGTCTAATTTTTGATTCTTAATGAGAGCTTTAAATACATTAATTAATGATATCCTATTATGAAGCTTAGAAAAAATGGTGGTACTGACATATTCTATTGATGATATAAGAGGTACCCCACTCATAATGAATAATAATAATAATAATAATAATAATAATAATAATAATAATAATAATAATAATAATAATAATAATAATAATAAT
>JAWDEX010177266.1:0-14754 GCA_035221805.1 Trichilia hirta | reverse complement strand
GTATTCTTGTCGTCGAATCAACGTTCTCAGCCTTGTCGCTTCTTTTTCTAGCAGTTGGTTTTTGCGTTCCAGTTTGATAATCTTCCGATTATTAATCTCCTTTACACTTCTAGGCTCCATTAATTCTCCTTTCATCTACCAGGACTCACACCCCTCGGTTCTAATAGTGGCTTGGCTAGTCAGACCATCAATATAGTGAGCTTGTACCTCGTTTTTATATGACGATTCTGTAGTGGTTCCCTTTTCGCTAATGTGAGGAGGATTCCCGACTTTTTCTCTTCGCACTTTCTTAGAAAGACGGCTGTGAGTGTTCCCTTCTATGTCTATACGAAATACCTTCCAAATTTTTTATTCAAGCTTTTAACTCGATTTTCACAGACGGTGCCAATTATTGATACCTAAATTTTTCAAAAACTAAAAAATCAACACATTACACAGTTTTTACTATTGCGATCGACGTAGAACCTCCTCGAGAACTATATGAAATCACAAGAAAATAAGTTAGGAATGAAACTGAATTGTCGACGAATAAACTCCAATGCTTAAGTCAGTAAATTATCTAGGGCCAAGTTAAAGGAAAGAAGTATGAGTATTTGAGTGTTTTACCGACCTGGGAAGCTGGGATTGAGAAAAATTTATGAGTGCAATTACTTTCTCCTGACTGTTGAAATATGGCCCCCAAAGAAATCGAATCCCTCTTAATGTAGTAATTTTACTATTTATAGAGCCTCTACACGTGTAAGTATCGGAGAACGAGAGCTTGATTAGACAGAATTAGGTATGGTTATTTGATAGGTCTTTTTACTATTCTCTTACGTTAGATTTGAGGCCACAATAAGTATCTGCAACTTGCAGGGTATGGCACCCTTTAACGTGATGGAACGCTCAAATTATTTCTCGAAAAATATATTCATATATTTAATTCAAGACTTCCGTTTTTGAAATAAAGAAATTAGATTATCTCGATAATAAAAGTGGAGGTCGAGATATCGAGATTACCAAAGCTAAGTCAAATTACTTGCTTAATAAAAATTAGGATCGAAAAACTTTTAATTGTATAGGTTTTGGATCAATAAAAGTTATCAACAGTCGTTAATGAACTTAAAATTACATCAGATTTATAAATTCATTTATGTTGCTTGATTCTTATCAATATATATATTCGCATTGACGAAAAGGCCGAACATGGCATTGTAAGATAATTTATCCGTGCATTATCGGTCTACTCATCAGCTTTGGCACCAAATGTCGTTACGACAAAAACTTTAGCACCTGCGTTCACAGGCCCACGACGGGCACCAAACTCTAAACTATAGCTGCGGCCTGCTCCTTCGGCCACGCAAGAGACCAAAGAGAAGCCCAGGACGAGGACAGCGTTGATAACAAATTTCGCTCGAATGGTCGTGGTGGTCTTGGATAATGAGACCCAAATTACTGTGTGGTTATTCTTAGGATTACTGATGTTAGAAATTACAAAGACTGGCACTTTAACTGCTTAATCAATCAAATGGATACCTCTCAAATGAAAATGAGATCATAAGCCGTTAATTTTGCTAGTTTCTCAACGTCAGCGCAATGAGTTTGGTGTAGCTTGCAAATAGAAAGCCCCAGTGTGTTTGCCTTGCTTTTAGGCAACATTTATCAAATAGAAAAATATTATTCACCAATAAAGTTCCGATTGACATATTTTTATAGCAAATTATAATTTGCGGGGATTTTTATCGGATTGTTTGCAAGTAACTAAGGCATATATTATACAGAAATCATTCTGCTTGATTGCCTTATCAATCCAGTGAATTCAGAAGGAAATAGGATAGTTCTAAACAGATTACTATTATGAGCTCTGTAACAAAAATGACAGAAGTTTATACTCTTATATTGTAAAATTTTATTCTAAGATGGTGACACATATAATAAACATTGAACAAGAAATAATCTTTTTCTTTTTCTTTTTCTTGCTTTCGTAGTTGTTTAAACATTATGGTATTAATGTTACATATTTTGGTTGATGAATAGTTCAGGTTATATTCACGAGAACTTTTACTATGTCCCTGGTTGATCTGATTATGAAAGCCACTGTAGTTGAAAGATTTAGATGAAATTGGAAGTCTCCTTAGATTAGAGTAATTCTATTGAGTAATTTTTATTTATACGACACATAGTACAATGAGATTCGTACAAATCGAAGTTCCAAAGACAGCGAGATATACATGCGAAAGTTATTCAGGTAGCTTTAGAATGGGAGTTGGTACCTTGTACTCTTCCTTGATAAAGCTTTGTCCATGGTGGGAGATAATTCAAGTTCATTTCTCTGCTAAAATACGAATTTTTTGGCTAAATTATAAATACTTAAAATAGTTAAATTATTTTATAAATGCTCAAAATATTTGAGCCTAATTAAAAATATCAAAAATTAAAGACTACTTTATAAATATTCAAAATAAAAAGGAGAAAAAGAAAATATTCAAAATATGGGATTCTCAGATTAAAAAATTCTTTAGTTGGGAAATATTTATTACTACAATAAAAATCCAAACCCTAAGTGGCTAACGTGGGATACATTATACAAAGATTAAAAAGTCATATTTTAACAAACCTCTATTTTAACTATTCAGCCAATCTCATCTAAAATTTTTCAATTTTTCTATAATATTTTGACAAAATTCTATATCTCCATGTACGCTAAATGACACAACTAAAATTTTGAGGTATTGATCTCACATTCAAATAATAATTGATCTTAATCACTGTTATAATCTTAATCAATATATTTATAAGATTCATTGTATTATCAATCTTTTGAAATAATATTTTTCCTCTATTATTAATTTCTTACACAAAATAATATTTAATATTAATATGATTAGTGTTAATATGAAATACTATATTATTTGCTAAATTAATGACATTGAACTTTAAAAGAGAAGTAAGTGAAATAATTATAAGTTTTAACTATAGTGTCATACTAAAAAATTTTAAAATTTTCTTTAGTACTCCAACAAATCTTGTTATTTTCTCTATTTCTATTAATTTTCATTTTAAAATCTTCTTGATTTCACCTAAATCTTTCATTTTAAATTTTCCATTCAATTAAACTTTTAATTTTTTAATTTTTATAACATTGTTTGAAGTTATCAATATATCATCAATATCAAAAAAAAAAAAAAAACAAGTAAACAAAAAAATTATCTTATAGCTTTTAAATATACGTATAATTATTATATTTGCTTTTCTTTTGACTCATGTAAATTAATCATATCACTATACGCCAAACATATTACTCTAATAACTTTTAAGAATACAGTTAAATTTTAATTTTGAAAGTTTTGGATTCGATTTTGAGTCTAACTATTATTTTTACGTAAATCATAAATAAGTGCGTGTTCATAATAAAAAGATTTGTAATATTAGATACGCTCTAATTTAGTGTCATATGAAGAATTAAAAAGATTTGATAAGAGTTAGAGTTTTGAATTAAAAGAAAAAAAATATTGTTTTAGCAAATTCTTTGTATGATTTTAAAAATTTTTTAAAGAGTGTTTGATCCGACTTATCAGTACTTGATTTGGAGTCATTTTGATAGCACAACAATTTCTTTATCAGAAAAAATTGTTGATCCCTATTTTTGTATTTTGAATTCTCTTTTATAATCACTGATAGCTGTATAGGATTAAATGATATTGTTTGTATATTACTAATTAATAAATTAAATTTATTATATCTTAAAAAATCATTCAATTATACTATTATTATATCTACAAAGAGGTTATAATCACTGATAACTGTATAGGAGTAAATGATATTGTTTGTATATTACTAATTAATAAATTAAATTTATTATATCTTAAAAAAATCATTTAATTATACTTAAAACTTGCACTAATTTTTTAAATCAATAGTATCATAGTTATAAAATTTTAAAACTTTCAAGTTTTATATTTAGGGTTTATATTAATTTTATTAAATCACTTAAATTTTAAATTTAACTTGCAATAGTTTTCAATTCATAATATTAAATATATAAACTCATATTTATTGAATTAAATCAGTAAGTATGGAGTGAGAGTTATAACTGTAGATTAGACGGATTAAGTGAGAAATTATCCCTCACTTAGAATGCCAAGTTTCAGTTGATTATTAAGCATTGGAAGTGATGCGGGTTTCTTTCGAGATACTAAACCGAGAAACCCCTCCGACGAACCTTTCTGCAAAGAGGAAACGGACATCTCAAGTTGGAAAAAATATTGGCGGACTCTTGATTGAAATGTTTTAAAAAATATATAATAAGATGATAATATGAAATAAAGAGCGAGGGAGATTATCGGAGCCTGGATTTTGATATCATGACAAATGATGACTAATTAATACTTTTAAATGTCAAAAGCCACCACCGATAATATTAAAGACCCTATTTGTCAGTGGAATGAAATATGTCATTTACATGTGAAATGTACTATATAAAAATAGTATTTTAGTTTTTTTTTTAATCGTTTCAATTTTTTAAAAATAAGGTTTTTTTATTTTGACCTCTCTATATTATTAATATCTATATATTAACTTTCGTATATTGTTAAAATTAGCTTAGCTACTCATTATAAGTAGCTGCCTTTATATAAAATTGTGGCTCTAAATGCAATATGGTATTTTTAAATCATAAATATTTTATAATGAAATTTTTATATATAAAATATTATTATAAATATATAAATTGTTAAATATTTTTTTAATTTTATTTTTAAAATTAAGTAAGCAATCCTAGTGGAAGCTTGAATTAAATTATGTTATGTAATTGATGTGTCAAAAATATTACTCAATCCAAGTTTATAAAGGTCGGAGAGATTATAAGCTTCATGCCATGTAATCATTTTCATCTGAACAGAGACTGGCCCCGAGCTTCCGGATAACAGCTGGCGTTTGATAGTACGAAGCGTTGGACCCACTTAATCTTTGTGGATCAGTACCCCGTAAAGAAATAAAAAGAAAAGTATCTGCAATTGAGTGAATGAGCCTCCGAAATTAAAAAAGCACGGAAAAAAGGTTAATATTCAAGTACTCACGGCATATGGTTATGCAAGTGGAGATAAAAACGGCACCAAAAAAGAACTCCAAGAGCTTCCATGCATAAGAATATCCAAAAAGGGGCAATGAAAGAGATTAGTTAATATAAAAAGAACATGGTTTAATTTTTTTAATTTCAATTTTGTAATTACTATCAACTCTTCTAACAAAGACTTGTCATTACAGGAAACGAATTAATGGATAAGATTGTAATAATTTTTATTTTATTAAAACAATATCTGATTATAAAATTAATGGGAGATTATTATTACTGAAAGAGGTGAGAATTTTATCACCACACCATATTCTTCTACAATTATTTTGATACACTTTTTATTCTGGGACGTGGATTGAATCACTTTCGCTACGCGGGCCCAGCATCCACCGACATATATATATTACATATATCCGGAATCCAAATGACGGGAACAAATATCTCATTCAAAACAAAAATTCAAACACGTTATCGTTCCTCTATTCCTCGAGCATTTGTATAAACGCGAACCAATCCAATTTTGTTCTCTACTTTTTATCACTACTATATAAAGAGGGGTTAACTTTGCTTTCTTCACATGCTACTGGCTCATAACACTTGTCATCTCCTTGTTTGCTTCACGTACTCTTTTTTGTATTCCTCTCATTAGACAGTTTCACTCGCCGGAAAACATGGCAAACCCTAAGTTAGAACGCATTCCAAGCATCACAGAGCGCGTGGAGGACACACTTTCTCTTCATCGTAACGAACTCGTTTCTCTCCTTTCGAGGTTCTTATCAGAGTCATTTCTCTCTCCTTTTCCTTGTTTAGAAAGAAATTTAAATTTAGCTTCAGCTATGGTTTTGTCATGTAGAGTGATGGTGTTTGTTGGATCTTGAAGGTATGTGGATCAAGGCAAGGGGATTTTGCAACCGCATGTACTGTTCGACCAACTCGAAAACGTTTCCGGTGGCGATGAAGCTCGGAAGCAGCTTAATTTATTTAGCGAAATTCTTAAATCGACTCAGGTCAATTTCAATCTAAGATGATGATTTCTAACTTCTAACAAAGAAGAACAAGATAGTTCTATTACTTTCAAATAATGAAGAGGAGCCAAACTCATTAAAAAATGAAAATGGTGTCTTGACGAATACCTGGAAATTAATTCCATCCACCCTTTTCTTTTTTGTCACTTTGCATGATTCCTTGGCCTCTCTCATGTATACATTCTAGTTTTGTACTTTTATTGTGACAAATGGTTCCTTGAAAGTTCTCTAGGTCACATGACAAGAGTTTAATTTTTATATATTTTATCGATAGGAAGCAATTGTCTTGCCTCCATTCGTGGCTATAGCAGTTCGTCCAAGACCAGGTGTTTGGGAATTTGTCCGCGTTAATGTCCACGAACTTAGTGTTGAGCAATTAAGTGTTTCTGAATACCTTCGCTTCAAAGAAGAACTTGTAGATGGGTAAGTAGCCTCTATATTTTTTACTTTTTTGAATTAAAAATTAGCCATCCTGTACATTTGTTTGTAACTTTATTTTGGGGTTTGTTTTTTATTTTTGTACACTCGTTAGGTTCAATGACAACTTTGTGCTTGAGCTTGATTTTGAACCGTTCAATGCATCTTTTCCTCGGCCCAACCGATCGTCATCTATTGGTAATGGTGTTCAGTTCCTTAACCGTCATCTTTCTTCAAGTATGTTTCGTAACAAAGACTGTTTGGAGCCCTTAGTTGATTTCCTTCGAGCACACAGATATAGAGGGCAGGCAAGTGCTCTGTGTCCGGATTTGCTTTTAAACTGATTGATCTTAATGTGTGTAAATTTAGACTACACTTTAAATTATCAACATCTGGAATTAACAGTAGTTGAAATTTATCATCTTTGAGTGGCAGTCATTGATGTTGAATGATCGCATTCAAGGCATACCGCGACTTCAATCTTCTCTGGTCAAGGCAGAAGATTATCTTTCTAAACTTCCACCTGAAACACCCTTTTCTGAGTTTGAATATGTGTAAGCTTCTAGATATATTTTATTTCGTTTACTTGTGTTCTTTTTAAGATGGAATTTACAATCAGGCCATAGTTGTTGAATTTATTTTTCCTATGCTTGAAATTTATGTTTTTCCATGCTTGCAGATTACAAGGAATGGGTTTTGATAGAGGCTGGGGAGATAATGCAGAGCATGTATTGGAGATGATGCATCTTCTCTTAGACATCCTTCAGGCTCCTGATCCCTCTACATTAGAGAAATTCCTTGGGAGAGTACCGATGGTGTTTAACGTTGTCATCTTATCTCCGCATGGATACTTTGGGCAAGCAAATGTTTTAGGCCTGCCCGACACTGGTGGGCAGGTATGCATAACTTCTGTAACATATTGTATGGCAAATTCCATGCCATAAACACGGATATTATCTTTTCACTTTCCTCGTCTTTGTTTACCTCCTCGACTTAGTTCTTCTTCCTGTCACATGCATGAACTATGATCCTCTTGGTATATACGTTAGTGAAGTAAACAGTTGCTGACTGAAGATCTCAACTTTTAAAAGATTTCCTCATTTTTTTCCTGTACATTTTGAAGGTTGTTTATATTCTGGACCAAGTGCGTGCATTGGAAAATGAAATGCTTCTTAGAATAAAGAAGCAAGGACTGGACATTACTCCTAAAATTATTATTGTAAGTGTATTATTTTTTAGGTCATGTTTTGATCTTAATTATTCTATTTTTTTAAAGAGTAATTCTGACATATTTTTTGCTGGTTCTTCAAGGTGACCAGGCTGATACCTGATGCAAAAGGGACTCCATGCAACCAAAGGATCGAAAGAGTCTGTGGAACGAAACACTCTCATATTTTACGTGTTCCTTTTAGATCAGAGAAGGGAATTCTTCGTGAATGGATCTCAAGGTTTGATGTATGGCCTTATTTAGAGACCTTTGCTGAGGTATGCTCTGTATTACTTTCAAAATTTTTTATTTCTTTTCCCTTAAGTGTAATGTGAAGGATGATGTTTCAGATGACAGTGCAAATAGAAATGGTTTTGCCAGATGACAGAAAAGTTGAACCCTTCCATATATATGATTATGCAATTATGATAGTAATACTTACCTGTGGCTTAATTAGTAGGTTATTTTCTCTTGTTTATTATGAATCACCAAAGGCGTAGATTTGTATGGTATTCAATCTTGCCAAATCCAATGAGTTATAAATGAACATATTTCTTTTGTCTTAATATGTAGTTTATTGGATTACAAATTACGCCAGTAAAAACTTGTGATCACCTTAAAAGTGAATAGAAATATTTAATTCGCCAACTTTTTCCTTTGGGCATTTTTTTATTACATTTGATATTGTAAAATCTAATAAAACACGAATTTAATTCTTAACTATCATCATCAATCGTCAATTTACCATCTGTGATCTCTACCCTCGTGAAACCATTCCCTACATAAAATCAATATTGTTGGTACGGCTGTAAGAAATTCTGCTCTGCATGAATTTCTTTCGTTTTTCTCTATTTCCTTAGTCTTCTCTTTCCGCTGTTCCATTTTGCCACATTGTACTACCTCACAGCTTCACTATACTATCAGTATAATTCTACTGCTAATTCAAAAAACATCAGAATTGTTCAAGTGAGTGATGTCATCCACCTTATGAAGCCCACATGCATTCATGGTTTGATTATATAGTGCCTTGTGACTAGAGTTGATGTCATAGATTAACCAAACATCACCACTTAGCATTGTTACTTGCCATATCAAACCATTTCTCCTATAATCCTCTTACCTATCACCATCACTGCCTTATTTTCGTCCACTATGCATTTAGGATAATGTGAAACTTAAAAGAGTTGTTTTAGTTATGTTATCATTTCTTTTCTAATTTGGCTTTAAATATTATTAATCTGCTTGTGTACATGATCAGGATGTAGCAAGCGAAATTACAGCTGAACTAAAGGGTATTCCTGATTTCATTATTGGCAACTACAGTGATGGGAACCTCGTTTCATCTTTGTTGGCATATAAAATGGGAGTTACCCAGGTAAGCCACGATAATATGAAACAGTGAGGCCTATCATGTTATCCACTGAGATGGGAAACTAACATTGCAAATGTTGCTGTGTAGTGCACCATAGCGCATGCATTAGAGAAAACAAAGTATCCAGATTCAGATATATATTGGAAGAAATTTGATGAAAAATATCATTTTTCATGCCAATTCACCGCCGACCTGATAGCCATGAACAATGCAGATTTTATCATCACCAGTACCTACCAAGAGATTGCAGGAACGTAAGTCTCACCTTTGTAGGGTTCAATCAGTTCTGTGATTATTCGTTATTCTTACGTTCCATCTAGCCTAAATGTGCTTTCTCGTGGCATGTCTTGCCTGCATCAGTATCACTATTGATGTTATTGAGGTTTATTATACCAATTTTTTACAGTATACAAGAATGGAATCTGAAAATCAGTAGAATAGTTTACTTGAGGAATAGTTTACATGGGCTCATCATCTTTGGGCACAGGTTGTTGACTGTGAAAAGTCAAGGTTTAAGGAGCTAAATAAGGAAAGTCTTTAGAATGTGACAATTACTTGGAATTCTTTGAGCTTATATGGATTCTGAAAGTTTGCCTTGAATACAAAAGAATTCAGAACTTGCTGCATGGTAGTCTTGATGGCAGACATGAGATCTCCTGCTCATAAGGCCTTCAAAGAAAATATCATAAAATTCAGATACCTTCTGCTACAGTTTAATGGGCCAGAAAGTGTCCAACTGAAGCCTGTCAAGGTTACTGTCAGGTTGAGAAATGCATGAATGGACTCAAAATCCTTCCAAGTTTCTATCAACCATCTTGGAAAATTGTAAAGACATTGGTTTTCCTTTTTTAAGAATCATATCATTGATTATTATTCCTGGAAATGATTATTACAATTATATCAGCTGTTACTGCTCAATGGTGGTTAGTTTAATTTATCATGCTAGTTGATATTCGGCATGTCTTCACAATCATAGCATTAAGTGCATTATTAAACACCTACAAAACCTCTTGAATATTGATTCCAATAAATGGTATTGTATAACTTTCTTGACTCTATACTCTTTCTTGTAGGAAAAATACTATTGGTCAGTACGAAAGCCACACTTCATTCACTCTTCCGGGCCTATATCGAGTTGTTCATGGCATTGATGTTTTTGATCCAAAGTTTAACATTGTCTCTCCAGGAGCAGATATGGAAATTTATTTTCCATACAGTGAAAGCCAAAAAAGACTGACAGCCTTGCATGGATCTATAGAAAAGTTACTATATGATCCTGAGCAAAATGATGAGCATATGTGAGTCTCTTCGTGGTTCTATAATTTTTTTCCTACCCTATACAGTTTCTATAGGTCACATCAGTGAAGTAGTTATGCCTTTGCTTGTAAGAAATCTGTTCACAGTACTCTGAACGTTTCTATTACTGCACAAGCATATCTGGTTGAGCCGTGTCTTTGTTATCTTTTAGAGGATCAAATGCTACAATGCAGAATGAATTCATTCTATAATCATAGATTGCTAGAGATACCGCATACATGTGCCATTTACAGTGTTGACACTTACAGTCCTGTTGTCCTCTAATCATAACAATGTTTCCATGTTGAGATTCTTCAAAGCTGTAGGTTCTTTTTGCAAAATTAGTTTATAATCTTGTTTTCCATCTGTATAAATGCAGTGGTACATTGAGTGATAGGTCGAAGCCTGTACTCTTTTCCATGGCGAGGCTTGACAGGGTCAAAAATATGACAGGGTTGGTTGAACTCTATGGTAAGAATACCAGACTGAGGGAATTGGTTAACCTTGTTGTAGTGGCTGGTAACATTGATGTGAGGAAGTCCAAAGACAGAGAAGAAATTTCGGAAATTGAGAAGATGCATGAGCTTATAAAGAAGTATGAGTTGGATGGTCAGTTTCGTTGGATTGTATCCCAAACAAATCGAGCACGTAATGGTGAGTTATATCGCTACATAGCTGACACTGGAGGTGCTTTTGTTCAGGTACATGTCCATGTTGTATGATTGAACTTTTTACACTTCATATTAATGAATTCTTAGGTGTTATAATGCCTTTAACTCAAATGATTTTGGCAGCCTGCTTTTTATGAAGCCTTTGGACTTACAGTTGTCGAAGCTATGACTTGTGGACTTCCGACGTTTGCCACTTGCCATGGTGGTCCTGCAGAGATTATTGAGCATGGTGTATCAGGATTCCACATTGATCCATATCATCCTGATCAGGCTGCTGAAATTATGGCAGATTTCTTTCAAAAGTGCAAGGAAGATCCAAACTATTGGAAAAAATTATCCAATGGAGGCCTTAAAAGGATTTATGAAAGGTTAGTATCTCTAGATGGATTTGAGGCCCGTTACTATGTTTCTATCAAGTATGATGTTTGAGCTCATACATAAGTCATTAAAATGCAGGTATACCTGGAAGATTTATTCTGAAAGGTTAATGACATTGGCTGGGGTGTATAGTTTCTGGAAGTATGTTTCAAAACTTGAGAGGCGAGAGACCCGGAGATATCTTGAAATGTTCTACATTCTGAAGTTCCGGGATTTGGTGAGTACTTTTTAACGTGTATTCTAATAATTATCACTGATGTAGCATTCTGGATTTGTAGTTGCAGCCTCTTGATTTTGACATCATCGCTTAGAGATTAATGAATTCACGGAATCTTAGGAATCAGAGATTGGTGTGGCATGGAGTTTGATATTATTATTTTGTGGCATTGTTGTTTGGCTATGCTATGACTTCCGACTTAAAAGTTCTGCATTAAATTCCTATATGCTTGCATATTGTTTCAGGTGAAGACTGTTCCTTTGGCAAGTGAGGAGCATCAATAAGCTGCAGATGGTCTTGTGCCTCATGACCCAGCTGCCTCAAGCGCCAACGCTACATAGTTTCAAATAAAGAATGTTTGATTTTTTGCTTGTAAAGTTGTCTATGTTATTGCATTGCTTGCCTTCATGCATGCAAACTGGTTTCGATAAAATACCAGCGTCAGTTTAATAAATACCAAAATGAAAAGTTGGCCTATATTCCATACTCATCAAACAAAACAACAAATAACTAGTGTTGTCTAAAAGATTTCTGAATTACTTTATTCTTACTATTCTAATATAATTAATTATCTAATAATGTATCTTCTGGCAATTTGTAAAATCATGATCTAAAAGCAAAAAGGATCCGGGTTCTACTTGCTAATTAGTTTCGAGTGAAGGAGATCACATGGTTAGAACATAAATGATAACAGCTCTGAAAGCGAAGGTATCTGCTTTCTCCAAAGGAACTTCTTTGTCCCTCTCGCAGTCCTATAAGAGAGCATTGATGTGCTTGTATATTGAGTTTTTGATTTTAAAACTTGAAGAACAGTACACTGATGAAGGATTAATTATTGTTTCAGCACACTCCCAGGTCTTGCAATGTTGCAGGCCGTCCTCATGTTAAATTAGCGTCATGACGTTCTGATGCCCTTGTATTGTTGGAGGATAATTGCCAGGTTCTTTTAATTTGTGTTTTCAGAAATAAGTTAAAAAAAAAATGTAGATTGTGCAGCATTCATGTGAATACAGTGTGTTGAGCTTTATAGCAAGAACATGGGATTAGTTCTGTTCTATTTTCTTGTAAGAACATATCGGAGTTAAAGAACCTTTTGACTAATTCGAGGTTCTAGTCATTGACAGTGGGAATGCCTCGTCCGTCGAATTCCTTTTCCCAATTTGATACGTTTTTGTGGTACGTTCCCTAGCCAGCCCCAATCACTCATAGTCATGGCTTCAAAAGCGAAGGCTCACTTCTGACAAGTCTGACACGCCTGCGAAACACAAGCTTTTTTGACCATCTGATCTACCTCTCCTTCGCAAAACACCAACCAAAACACCAATGGTCAAGGAATCACATGGTTCACTCTCTCCGTCTCTCTCTGTCTCTTCCTCTGTGAGCGCGCGCGCGTTTTTATTTTACTTGTTCATTCTTCTGCCTTTTCTCTCCTTTTCTTCCTTGTCTCCATTTTCAACAGTCCATTACACTGCCCATCAACGGTTAAAAAAAATGCTCATTTAGAAGTTAAAAAACATTATCCACTGACATCCAGATTCAGTTAATTGTTAATCTGCTATATAGTTCGTAGTTTCAAGAGCAGTAGACATCTCTCATAATATAATATAGGTACGATATTTGCTGCTGCGGTCCGTTTCCTTTAATCTGTAATTTACTGTAGCACTCACGAACATAAAGTCAGAGAGAGAGAGAGAGAGAGAGAGAGAGAGAGGACGGGGCTTGTTTAAACGTAAAAAGAACCAGAAACTAAAGCACTAATAGAAATATTAAGAGTCCCGAAAAGCAGACTCAACATAACTAGAATCCAAAAGAACCTGAAACTAAAGCACTAATAGAAATATTAAGAGTCCCGAAAAGCAGACTCAACATAACTAGAATCCAAGCAAACAGCCTATCCTATTGGAGCCCAAAAGATCTTCAATACACAAAACACCGTTCTTGGCACGACACTTGCACTCACACCATACGTTAAAATATATGTTAACCATAATCTTTAGAGTATTATAATCCTCGACCAATGTGATTCATGGTTTGGGGCTCGAGCCTTAGGCTTCGACCCTATTGGCTCTTGCACTTCCTAGAGGAATTCCATTAGATGAAAAAACAACTGAAGAAAACACGATAGTCCTATATCTAGTAATAATAATTTACTTAGAGCTGGCCAAATGAGTGAGCAAGATATGCTAGCGATCCTACAAGAGGTGCATTGATATAAGTAGCTGGCTCTGATTGCTCATAATCTGACCGTTCATCTGGGAATCTATCATGCAGATCGGGCCCACCAACAATTGCACCCACCAGAATGTTTGGGTTGGGAGATTCAGAGTTCATGAATCTAAAGCCTGAGGAGCATTGGATTTTGGCTGGGTGTACAGCAACGGATGGTAGTGATGATCCCCTGTGATGTATCCTCTGAGGATATCTTGGACTATACCCCACCATATAGGACATCTTCAATGGGTTGTCCCCTAGTAAATAGTCCACCTGATAATGCACATTAACAGTCAAAGTTAGTAAAGTTAACCTTCAAGAGGAAAATTTTGGTATAAAAGATTAACCTGCGAGTAGAAAATTTTGGTACCAAGGAAATACAATAAATTTACCTGTTTCTTGGCAATAGTCCGGAGTCGCTTTGGGTTTACCGCGGTACCAACGCAATTAACGACACTGTGTGCAGAAGTCAAATACTTGGCATATGTTAAGAGTAGGAATGAAGTGGAGGTGACATATTGCATGTTGCTATCACTCATCTTGAACAGAAGCCCGCCTGTTATAATCAATCAGTAAGTAAAAAACAAAATTAGCCGTTAAAGAAAAGTCAATTGTTTTGGCATTTGTAGGGAACAAGAGAGTGGAGGAAAGAGGGGAATACCTGGAGTGTATTGGGTTGAAGAGAATGGGGCCCCTGGAATGAGAGAGCAAATGAAATTATCTGCATGGCCCTTGTAGTCCCGGAGGGATTGTGACTTTTGAACCAGAAATGTCTAGCATACAGGACTAACCAACATCAATAATCAACTTTAATAAAGAAGAAATTAATCTGAATGATGAGAACGAATGAGACCTTAGAAAGAAGAATTCTAGCTCCAACATGCTTGTTATCCCATCCAAAAGTGTT
>JAWDEX010177245.1:0-14756 GCA_035221805.1 Trichilia hirta | reverse complement strand
GATATATTTAATATTATTTGTAATGAATCTTGAGATATTAACTCATTCAGTGTACTATCATCAAAAACTACTTCTCAATCCCACACTACACCTTGGCCAAAAATTTTTTAAGTCATATCTTTATTATTCACATAGAGCATACTTTTATAATATACTAAAGAGTGACGGATCTTTTATTGAATATTCACCTATTTTCATAAGTGTAGTACCATATTTAATAACTATCCATAATGAATCTTACGATCCATTTTGAGTTAGTATCAAAGTATAATATTTCACCCACAAGATAATTATGATATTCTCAAGTCTAAGGATCACTTACACTACTAATAAGAAGAATATTCAATTGATATTAGATTACAATTATTATTTGAATATTTCTGTTATAAATTAATTTAGTGAACTCATTTTTTAATGAGCACCTACATATTTGTCTTAGTGTCACCACACAAGTGATTTATGAGAACACTCGCTTTTTTCAACAAACAGACAAAATATATACCAGTTTAACAAGTACTATAAAGGCCCCACTTTATAGTCCTATGACTGAAAATATTTAAGAATGATGCATTTTGTATTTCTATCTCATAAGTATAATCTCATCATAATTAGATATATATATTGCAAACATTTTATGAAAATTAGCATTACACATATAAATATATATATTAATAAATAAAAAAATTTACCATGAAATATTTATTTTATTACTAAAAGAAAAGATTTACAAAGGATAATATCCATCACAACTATTATTGATTGACTTGTAGGGCATAACTCTTATAACAACATATATTATACCATACTATACTCTCGCAATTAATATATTTCATACCCTCAAAATTAATTTAAAGACTCGAAAAAAATGTTAAATTCATTCTCAAAATTAAAGTAAAAGAAATTAATTATACTTTTGAAATCTTTAGATTTCACACTCTCAAAATAAGTTTATTAATAACTTTCGAAATATGTTCACTATCACACTCAAATTCTATTATTTTTACTCTCAAATTTTCAGTCTCGAATATTTTAGAAATAACTCTCAAAATTTTTCTATCACACACTCGAAAATAGTTATATTGTCAATTTTTGAAAATTATTTTCAACACTCGAAATTAACTCGTAACTCTCAAATTTTCAACAAAATCGTCACTTTCAAAACTTACTTATAACTCTCAAAATATTTAAAAGAATCGTCACTCTCGAAATATTTTACAGAATCGTCATTCTCGAAACTTATTTTCAACAGACTTAAATCTAGTTAAAGCGTATTTCGAGAGTGATCATTCAAATTCAACTGTAATTTTTATTTCATAAAATACTATTTTCAATTTACAAAACGCACATTTTTTTAATTTTATATATTTTTAATCAATACGAAATTAATCTATTTTAATCAATATCACTATAATATAATAAAATATTTTTAAAATAATAAAAAAATAAATAATTATTTTAAATTTATAATTTATGTATTTAGATAAATATTTTGATAGTAGTTAGGATAATGTTGAATTCGACACTGAACACTGTTTTAAAATTTAAATTTTTTACGATATTTTTGAGTTTAAAAGTAAAATGTAAAAATTGATCAATTAAATTTAATTTAAAATAAAAATAATAAAATTATTATTAAAATTAATATTTGATTAATTATGAACAAATTTTTCATGAAAGATTACGCGAATTAATCATCAGAGATAACCATACAAAAATATAATAAGATACATGGACTTCAATTCATTCTTTGACTTCAATGAGCTTGGGAAAGAAGAGGAAAACGGCAATAAGAAAGAAAATGCAAAAAGTCACTCGAAGCTCCTTTGGCGCTCCCTAGCCGAGCGGTCCCGCCTGCACAAGCGAGCAGATTAATATTATTGTGTAATAATTAAATCAAAAAAACAAGTGGATGGATAAGTATGAACCAGAATTGCATTGGGTATCCGTTGAAATATAGAAAAAGACTTTTTTATTGAAAATGGAAAAGAAAATCCTGGATAAGTACAACTCAAGTATCCAGAGAAATCAATTGGGAGTACACGTGGCGAGCACACCGAAACAACAAAACCCAAACGAGCCGCTCGTAGTAATGCAAATCCCCAAGAGCCAGCACCAAGTTTCAAAACTATCAACCTTACCTCTATAGATTAAAGTCGGAGATAAAATTTCTATTATCCGATAAAGATACATGGTTGTCGAAGACTTGATTTCTAACCAATTCACCATTTCCTCTTAAGAGAAATGATCCTGATTGCTATAGTAGCGGAGATAATGGAGGAGTACATGGTGCTATTAGCCAGAGTTCTCCAGCATTTGTTTCAAGACGCTCCTTTTAACAGACGAGTTCGCTTTCTTATTCTACATAGTCTTCCATTTGTATCACCCTCTTACTAGTACACAAAGGCAACATTCAGGACAACTTCCATCATTTAAACCACGGCGGATTAATCAAGCAAGCAATTTTTATTTCATTCTCTTTCCTTTCTTAAGTTAGATGCGGCTGGATCTATGTTTGTCAATCTCTATGTATATTCTTTGAGTTGGAATTGTTGTTTCCATTTTGGTTTTGCAGATTATTATTATTATTGAGGATGATGATATGTAGACAATACCCAGTTTCTATTTTATTTTTCGTTTAATTGAATTTGAGTGGATTGGATTTGTGAAGATAATGGTTCCATTCATTTTCTTTTCTTTTTGTAAATTCAGTAACATGATTCATACACTTAGATCGAGTATGAGAATTCATCTGGATTGGGTCATTTGCTTTTAAGTTGCGACGGCGAGGGGGATGGTGGCTTCCGTAGCTGTAGCTGGTATTGGCCTTTCGGTATAGGCCCGATGACGGATAGTGTAGAAGCTTCTGTTATTTATACGTTTAAACTCTTAAAATTTAAAGAGATTTTAATTTTATGAATTGAAAAAATATTCACTCTCACCTTCATTTGTGAATTTTTCATATTTTGTGTAATTAATTTAATTTTTATTGATATTATTAAATTTTATATTTTATATTTATATAATAATAATTTTTATGATAGTAGAATATTTAAAAATATTTTAAAAATTATATAACAATGAATATTTTTTGTTTAAGAGAATTAAATGTTTTTTTATTAAATTTTAGAATTTAAATATGTTTTCAGATGACAACGATGGATTGGTGAAGACCAAATGAAATATGTAAGGGAGTGATTGGGTTCGGACGAAAAGCAGCGTTTGTCTGATATTAAAATTTTCTGTCATCTATCTATCATGACGTAGTGGTGTATGATTACGGATTAAGTTGATTTGAAATAATATTTTAAATTAATTTAAATATTAAATTTTAAATAATTTAATTTAACAATATAATATAAATTATAATTAATTTAAATTATATAATACATTTTGTATATATTTGAATTCGTAATTTATATCTTAATTTTAAATTAAAATAAATTATTAATTTAAATTAAACTAAAAAAAATTTAAAATTTAATTTATTTTTTGACTTAATTTTATAATGATAGACATTATGTTATTGTATAATATTAATAAAGTAATTAATATATTATTTTATTATATAATATTAATATTATAATATAATAATAATAATAAATAAATTTAATATTTATTTATATAATTTAATTTAGCAATTTATAATTTAAAATTAATTTAATTTATAATTTAAATTAATAATTTATAAAATATTAATTAAAAAATCGATTTAAAATTTTTTAAATTAATTCAAATCAACTCAATTAAGTGAATTAGATTGATTTAAATTTACACAATCTTAAATTTAAGTGTTTATTGAAAAATTTAGTTTAAGTGGAGCAAATTATTGATATGGTTATAAAAAATTTTATTTTAATATTAACTATATATTTCATTATTTTTTAGTAAAAATAAAAATAAATTGAAGATAATATATTAAGAATCTTAAAAAGTTTAAATAAAATAAAATCTAATAGATTATACATTTTTAAATAATAGAAAAAATAATTAAAATATAGGTAAATTTTTTAGTTATTATTTTGTAAATAAAGTATTAAATATAATTTTATAAGAATTAAACTACAAGACATTTAAAATTGAAAAAAGGACTAAAATGTCAAACTTTTAGAATTAAAAGCATAACAATATTAATATAAGAATTTAAATGCAAATATTTTTTAAAATAAAATTAATTAAGTATATCTAATTCTTTTCAAAATGTAAGACATTTTCCAGTAAAATTCCGTATTTTAGATTTTTTTTTAAAAATAATATCCAATTTTAGGTTCACTGATTGAATTTTTGGGCAACTTAACACCACAGTATTGTAACTTGAATATTTAACTCATTATGTCCAAATTAAATTGGGCAAGAGTAAGACGGAATCAAAACATGATTCAAATGGAACGATTGATAGTATTAAGGTTACATATATCATCCAAGATGATGAATACCAAGCAT
Source organism: Trichilia hirta (assembly GCA_035221805.1). Taxonomy (NCBI): domain Eukaryota; kingdom Viridiplantae; phylum Streptophyta; class Magnoliopsida; order Sapindales; family Meliaceae; genus Trichilia; species Trichilia hirta. The sequence continues at coordinate 10,316 of JAWDEX010177245.1, read as the reverse complement.
ACAACACAAACATAACTTACTATTCATATTGTTGGCTTGGATTTCTTGTCAGTGCTACGTGCTCCAGGATATTAGAATTGATGTATTCTTTTTTGTTATACTCCGATCTTATATATTATATTGCTCCTTTTCTGAAGTTTTATTACACAATTTAATTTTATCACAAGTTTAATAGTTTTTTTTTTTTTTCCTTTGTATGACAAATGAATAACAATTTGACCAAGGTTGAACTGAAAAATGAGTTAATTGGTTTTAGAATTTATAATTTAAAATATAAAATTGGAAAATAAATAAAATAAAAGAGAGAGAAGATAATCGATACTACAATAAGGTCTTCCTTAACTTTCTATATTATATTTTCTTGTTGTAATAATGAGGATTTTACTTTTGTGTGCTTCATTGAGAATGATAATAAACCTTAGCTGAAAATGATTAATGGCAAAATCATGGTTGAAATTTCTCGTTAAGATGTTAAAATAAAAAAAAATAAAAAAAAAAGATAAAGAATTAAACAAACGCATCGAATTTTGACCGCTTGATCAATGATTTCAGAGTTTAATTTATTTTCAGTCCATCTTGTAAGTGCCAAAGTAAATTATTAGAACACCAATCTCAATAGAGTAACAGAAAAGTCTCACAAAGCAATTAATCTACCTTGTTAATTAATAAATAAATAATACTTTGAATAAAAAGTAGTGTTACATATTTCCATATAATATAAATTTTACTTGTTATAAGTCACTACAAGGGACCAATTTCAGATGAGTTTTATCCATAATAATTAATTTTTATCCCGACCGAACAAAACAAAAGTAGTTAAAACATCAGTTAATGTCTGTTGAATGGAAGAGAAAATGTTATAGAACATTAATTAAGAAGCAATTAACTTGGTTGTTTTTAAAAGTAAAATCTTCTTACATTTAGGTTGAATATTATAAAGAAAAGTGAAGCCAAAAAAAATTATAGTGCCATTTGTAACATTTAAGTGTAGGAAACAAAATTGTAAAATTCAATAAGATTGGCAACAAAATGCAGCAATAAAATAGGCGAGTCTTCTTTTCTTAACATACTTGACAGTTGCAACCAGGAACCCGTGAGATTTCCGTGTAAAATTATGAAGGACTAGAGGAAAGCCAAGGAATTAGAATTAGAATCTACATTAAAGTTAAACTAATTAATTAATTAGGACTAATTATTGATTATAAGAAAAAAATAAAGTTATAATTGATTTCGGATAGATTTGAAATTGAGGTGTGTTGTCTATAATACAGTAAAATAGAATCAAATTAATATTAAATATTAATTTAAAAAATTTCTATTAAAAATTATTGTTAATAAAATTTGTTGCAGTTTTAATTCTAAATTAAAGAAAAACAGATAATACTAAATATCCTTATCTATATTAATTTAAAGATATTCTTTGCTATTATACTAATAATAATTTATTCATGAATAAATTCTTATACATGCATTTTAGACATACGACATATGCTCATCGAAATGTAGGAAAAAGTTGGGAGTGAGAGTATCAAAGCTTAATCAATTTGCGTGGAATAATTAATTATGTAAGCAAAAGTTCCTTGGAAAAAATTAATTAGGTTTCCAATATATATTAATCTCATGGCATAGGCATATGCATAGAGAACATTGAATAATATATGTATATATTAATCATTAAATTCAACCTATCTAGCTAGATTCTCATTATCTCGTCAGTCGATTAACAATTATATAATGCTACTTGAATATTTATCCCTTTACCTTATTAAAGATTTTATCCCATCAAACTTTCTCCCTCTGTATATAATGTTGGGCAAAATTAATTTCCTTTTTTTCTACCAAAGCATTGTATATTTATTTACAAAAATTTTTTGTTTGGGTTTACTTGATCAATCTAGGACCGATGAATTCAGAAGAATTAAGGACCCTTTGTGTTGCACGCGATTGGATTATTTTATTTTGATAAATTAACCAAAGAAGGATTGAATGAATATAGCTCTACATCTTATAAATAATTTTTTAATGTTGTTGCATAATTTTGTAAGCTAAAATCAATGGATTATTGGCTTGTTATATTTTGAGGGATTAAAGAGAAACGTATATATTGTAAGTCAGTTTATAAGAACAAGAACAAGATCTTTATCACTTTCTCCTACTATATATTCTTATTTCAATTTTTTTTTGAAACTAAACATCTTTAGAATTACTATCTCAAAGAAAAGGTGAAGGGAATTTTAACACATACAGGTGTGGATTCAACTTGCAGGACTGAGAAAATTCCCTCCTCCCATACTTTCCAGCTCAGTTGGATTAATCAATGGTTCAGAATAACACGTTCACCTGTTTATTCGTATATACATATCTATTGCATAAATATAATTTATCAATTAACTGAAAAGAAGGAAGAAAGCAATCAAATCAAAGGTTCCCTTTCTCAAAGGCTTGCAAAAAAATATCTACAAAACTTGGAATTGGAAGGCCTATTAAGTAATAGCCTGATATTGTGAGATTGGGGAATAAAACTTTCCAAGGTAGCTGTCTATACACAGCACATATACATATATACATATTGGTATGTAATATATCTTGAAAGATAGTGGAAACTAAAAGGAAGAGATTTCAAGAATATATAAATGCACCTTATAACTTAAAAGCATCTAACCCCCTTTCCGTTTCTTATATAGCATGCAACAGCTGCTTAGCTTTCCTTAATTGCCTAAACGAGCCATGTTAACCTGACCTAGGTTTCAAGCACTATCAACATTTAACGCGAGGGTTTTGATTTGATACCATTCCCTGTCGAAAAGGTAGTTCTCTCATTATAATTCATTTCTGTGAACTTAAACACAAGAAACATCCCTCTAGAGAATACTATTTATAACACCAATTCCTTCGGAATATATGACAACTTAAGGGAAGCGATGCCAAAGATATTGAGATAGATAAGAGAGTAGAAGAATATCTTCTTGGGGTTGGCATCTTTTCCAGTTTTTTCTTCTTTCCTTCCTCACTAATTATTATATATTTAAGAGAACCTATTACGCCATGGCTACCTTACTGGCAAAAGTATTCCGTTCTCTCATATCTTCCATTGCATACTGTTTCTTTCACTATCCAGAACAACATAACTTCAAAACTTACAACACCAACATGCCGAAGGGACGACCACTTTCTTTGCAGGTTCAAATCCATCCATCGTTTTCATTATCATTTTAATTTTCTTTTGGCTTCAGCCTTGATCACCATGCATGGCCCAGGATTTTTTTTTTTTTTTTTCAAGTTGATAAGAAAATATAAATAACAAATACAAAAGCATACGAGGGATTTTTATTTTTTATGTTTTTATTTTTGTCTGCCTCCTCTACTTTCCCTTTGGTCCCGAAGCTATATAAGATTGATATAGTAAGCAAGCATATTTTCTTTTTCTTTTTCTTTTTCATTTTTCATTCAGTCTGTTTTTCATGAGTTTGCTCCCTTGAAGACTGCAGAACGAATGGGACGCTTATATATTTTTTCCTCCAGGCTACACAGAAAATTTAATCAGAAAATATTGTGTGAGACAAAAAAATTTTCGGCTATAGATCTAGGCTCTAACTTGTTAGGATTTTTTTTCTAAAAAAATCTAACTTGATTAATTAGCTTTCATGAAATTAAACCCATCGTGCATAAATATATATATCAACATAAGGTTTTGCTATAGTATAAGAATAAGACGAGGAGGTAACCTGTAACTAAATATCACTTAAGAAGAAATCCCAAAACCTGCATCAAATACATGGTAGCTTTTAAACCCCTGAAGTCTAATTATACTACATAGATACATACATTTACATATATATATATAGGGAACAATGAAATTGATTCTTGTCACCAGATGGCCTTGGTGAATGTAAGAATCCATCACAATCAATAAATAGTGTAACCTAACCTATGCAGGTTTAATCTAAACCCAACATCGACGTGGCTTTTTCTTAATCCCATTTGGTTTCCGATACCAAGTATATTATAAAGCAACTGTAATTAATTAGAAGAATCAATTAAAAGGAGAAGGAACAAAGGAATAAGAAGAAAATTAAATGAAACAATATTAATACTATCCTAAACGTCGCAAAAAAAATTTTTGTGTAATTTTCCTTGCAGACTGTGGAACTCAAAGTCAGAATGTGCTGCACTGGATGTGAAAGAGTCGTCAAATCCGCCATATACAAGCTTAGAGGTATACGGAATATTTAATTCTTCAAGTTTGATTACAATTTGAACTTACCCATGAAGATATATAGCAAAATTGATTTTCATTGTATAAATTAGGTATTGATTCTGTGGAGGTGGACCTGGAACTTGAAAAAGTGACTGTGATCGGCTATGTTGATCGTAATAAGGTTCTGAAGACCGTTCGAAGAGCAGGAAAGCGAGCTGAATTCTGGCCTTACCCTGACATCCCATTGTATTTCACTTCTACGAATGAGTATTTCCGAGATACAACTCGTGAATTCAAAGAGAGTTACAACTATTACCGTCATGGATACAATATGGGAGAAAGACACGGCAGTCTGCTGCCGACTCACCGGGGAGATGACAAAGTCAGTAACATGTTTAACGATGATAACGTTAACGCTTGTTCGGTCATGTAATAACTAGAGCTTGTCAACCGTTAATTAGGAGAGTTATCAAATATGGGATGCATGTAAATATTTAATTTATCAAATAAAAATAACATTATATATATATATATATATATATATATATATATATATATATGTTATTCTAAATAATCTTTTCAAATTATTAGAAAAACGAAGATAAATTTCTTATAAATTCTATGCTTATTAACATTAAAAAAGAAAAATTGTTCATATGAATATAATGCACAAGATTTGTTGTGTTTTTTAATTAAAATTTATGTTTCTGTAATTATATAAATTGTCGTAACATATAGGATGAATACGTGTTATTGTCAACTTAACGTTTTGAACTTTTTCTATTAATTTCCTTGGTGGTGAAGGCAATGGATATCAGTTGACAATAGAATACTGTGTGGTTTCAAAGCGTTCAAGATTCTTTCTAATTCCTTACATATTAAGCAAAGAAATTAAATTAAATATATGCTTGCCATTCGCATTTATAGAACCAATCAAATTATAGATGCTCTTTTTTCTCCCACCACCCTAAGAACCATGCAGCTGCTGCCCATTCATTGACTCGACTCCACACGATTAAAGCATCGGCAACACTATAGTGTCTGCGCCTGTATGGTAGAACCTTTCAGTTTTTCTCAATACTTAAATAACGCAATACAAATAAATGTACCGTGATGACAGTAAAATATAATATTTGTTAATATATTCTTCATTTGAAATTACAAAATATGCACATATCTCTATTAAAATTAGAAAAAATAAAATTCAAAAAGAAAGTATTTTATTTAACTTACTTTTGTCTTGACTTGTTCAGCTATACTTCCATTTTTATTATCAAAATCTATATGACAAATTTGAATTTAGTTCTTAAAGTATTAATAAATATGACTTAAGTTAATTTGTTTTATATATTAATTTATTCATTCCTAAATTTCTTTTATATTTATCACTGTAATTTAAAATATTTAAATTGTTTTCACTTTAATTATTTAATTTTAGTATTTATTATTTTCTTATATTTTTACACATTATTTTTAGTTAAAAAAGATTTTAACTTTATATTTTATATTAAAATGTAGATAAAATTCATATCTCATCTAAAAAGTAAAGTTAATTAATAGTTAATTTAAGCAGTATATGTTAATTTAAGTAATTTTTTCTAAATATTATTTTCTCAAACTTCAAGTTTCCATCTTTAATTAGTAGGTTTATCTTATAACAACAATTTTTAATGCAATACCTTCGCTATTAATGCAAATTAATGTATTAATAATATAAGATAATAAATCAATAAGATGAATGAGTTCTAAATAGTAAAAAATAAAACATACAACAATAATTATAATAAGCTTTATATTTATATATTCTTATATTTGATACAAGGGTACGATGCATTTAATTATAATTTTAATTTTCAGTTGTATTTTGTAAAATTCTTTTATATTGTTAAAAATTATAATAAAAAATTAAAATTATACCAAAATGTACGATAGCATGACCGCATCGTTTAATCATTAACTTTTCCTCATTTAATTATTTTTATAAATGACATAAAAATAGAGAAACAAAGTGGGAGATATACGTTTGAAATTTTAGAAATTTGGGGATATATGACCTTTGGAGTTTTAATTTTGTTCATAGCATTATGGAAAGAATTTGATATATATAACAGTTAAAAATATAAATGAAATAATTAAAAAAAAAAATAGAAAAGAAAGGCAACCACTGAAGTTCATTACAATTCCAAAGAGACTATGAAATGGAAGTACAGGCGAACAGAAGAAGGCGTGTCTTCAAAACGTTTGGCACTAAAATCATTTGCTTCAATTTGTCAGGTCTATGTTTCCATCTTAATCTGTAGTTGAACTTTTATTGCTTCAATCTCTTCTCTCTGCATTCAAGTTTTGTGTTTCTGTTGAAAAAGAAGATAGGGATGATTGATAGTAACAACAGTAGCTCCAAGAGAGAATCATTCGTGTCACCGTTTCGTTGATCTGCTTTAGCTCCTCCTTTCACCTTGAAAAGCCATGATCAGGAACTTTCCTTTAATCCATTTTCACTTGAAAACCGCAATTTGGAAGTTGTTTATGATTGTAACTATGGGTGCTATGTTCCGTACGATGATCCCTTTCAGAATGAAACAAATTCGTTTCGTTGTCAATACCCGTTAAAGTCGGAATTGAATCTCCTCGACAGCGATGCTAAGCTTTGGAATAGTTTCTCTCATGCTACTGCTACTGCGGCTTCAATGGCCTCCAATAACTTTCTCGAACAAGGTAACAGGTTTCCGTCTTTCGGACCCCCTTTGGTAGGTTACATGTTTCGAGAACTGATTTAGATAGTGATTGAATTTTTGATTTATCAATGCTTTCTTTTTCTTTTTCTTTTTTTTCCTTTGACTTTTTAAAACAAATTTGAGTTTTAAGCTTCTTGAAGCTGCACCTTCAATTACTTGGTCATTGCATAGCAATTGAATAGTTTATGAATGCTTTATTTTCATCCCGATTCCCTAGTAGCAGCCACTGCAGCTATTATTCCATTTCTGATGATGAATTTGAACAAAAGTCTATAGACTACGATGAAAACTGTGGGTAAGATGTTTGAACTAAACTGCGGGTAAGATACCAAGTTTGAGTATATCAATGCACCATTTTGGTACTTAACAAATTTAGTTACTGTATGGTTGTCCCTTTAAAAGAGATGGGCAACTCGTGAGACTATTTTCTGACTATGATGATACATTTGGACACCTCTGTAATCATTTTAACCAATTTTAACATTTTTATACATGCTTCAATTGTTGAAAACTTTCTTGCATTTTATTTATAATTGAGGAGAATTTGCTATGCCGCATAAATTCGAATAATTGGACGTTATCTAAATCTGGCTGAAAGTGTTATTGTTCTTGTTTGATCTTCATACTGTTGGTTTCTCCCTTTTTTTTAGCCTATAGTAGTGTACATCATGCTTACAGATAATGTACCAAGTTGTTTTTAGTTAACTTCTTTGTGATCTGCTAGTTTCAGTTCCTTGCAGCTATTCTGCTAGTAGTGTACAGCACGTTCATATTTTTCTCCTTCAATGTTTCTAGGTTAGCTTCTTCTTAGGAGAAGCTTGCAGATTTATCATTTTTGTGACTGTTTATGCAATTAGTGGGTGTGTATTTTCTTTTGACCTTATCATACCCCGTACGTGTAATGACTTGGAGCCACTGTGATTCAAATATTCCTTTAAAAGGGAGAAACTTTTTATGTCTTTATTTCTGTTCAGATGAAAATACACTTTATTATTCACCAGAATACAGTTCCTCTCAAGGACAAGAAATCAGGCCATCAGGTGCTAATACAACACTCCATAAACTGGATTTGTTAGACAATGCAGATTCTTGTGGTGATGATACTGTAATCAGGGAAAATTATTCTGGCTGGAATCCATCTGCCATAATGTAGCTGCATACTGTGCTGAATACTAAAGACAAGATGGGTAGCCGCGAAAAAATCCCAACAGACAAAGGCAAAGAGAAACAGAATGGTGAAACTGTCATTGATGAGGCTATAGACACATTAGTCATGACAAACACAGATCTTTCTCCTTATGTTCCTCGTGATTTTAATTTTGAATCATGTAATACTGAATCAGGTGTTTATGTTAAAAGTTCTTTTGTGACATTTGATGAGAATGACTCTGATGTGGATTCACCCTGTTGGAAAGGGACAGGGGCTTATCAATCTCCATTTCTAGTTCCTAGACCTGTGAGTGTCAAGTCACAAAAATCAAATCGATCTTTAGAAACAAGCTAAATAAACATGGTCATATCATTAGAAATGAAGCTAGACTAGATGGTCAGGGGTATAACCAAGAAAAAGAGATAAATTATGATGAAACTTGTGCTCCCATAGAAAGATTAAAATCTATTAGAATACTTTGGCATTTGCTTATTTCAAATATTTCAAACTCTATCAAATGAATGTCAAAATTGCATTTTTGAATGGTTTTTTAAATGAGAAAGTCTATATTAAACAACTCCTTAGTTTTGAAAATTTAAAATTTTCAAATCATGTTTACAAACTCACTAAAGCTCGCTATAGATTGAAATAAGTTTCTAAAACATAGTATGAGAGACTTAGCAAATTTTTGTTAACAAATAACTTTAAAAAAAAGAGTGTTGACAAAACTTTTTTCATCAAAATCAAAGATAAAGATTTATTAATTGTTTAAATCTATGTTAATGACATTATCTTTAGAAGCATAAATACATCTATGTGTAATAATTTTTCAAACTTGATAAGGAGTGAATTTGAAATGAGCATGGTGGGAGAACTAAAGTTCTTCTTGGGATTGCATATAAAATAAACAAATGATAGAATTCTTATTTTCTAATCAAAATATATTAAGGAGTAGCTAAAAAGTATGAGCTTCTAGATAAGAGACATGTAGATACACTCATAAGCATATCTACCTTCCTAGACAAAGATAAAGATGGAAAATGTATAGACTAAAGGCTCTTTAGAGGCATGATAGGATCATTACTTTACTTGACAACCTCTAAACCTAATATAGTCTATAGTGTGTGTACTTGTGCCAAATTTTAGCCAAATTCTAAAGAATCACACTTGATGATAGTTCTCTTTAGATTTCTTAGAGGAACTATAAATTTAAGTCTATTCTATCCAAAGGATAAAGAATTTGATCATAAGCGTTATTCAAATGCAGATTATAGCGGCTGCAAGATTAACAAAAAAAGCACAAGTGAAACATGCTACTTCTTAGGAAACTCACTAGTATCTTGGTTTAGCAAGAAACAAAATATAGTTGCTTTGTTAACTACAGAAATAGAATATATATCTGTAAGAAGTTACTATGCTCAACTGTTATGGATTAGACACTAACTTCATGATTATGAAATAGATTACACTAGTATTCCCATCTTTTGTGACAATACTAGTGCTATAAATTTGACTAAGAATCTAATTCATCACTCTAGAACCAAACACATAGAGATTAGATACCATTTCATACGTGATCATGTTAGTAAGGTGATGTTTAAATAGAGTATATCAACACTAAGGATCAAATTACAGACATATTTATAAAACCCTTAGATAAAAAGAGATTTTGTGAAATTAAAAATGATTTGGGTATAATGAAATTAGAATAAATAAGGAGAAAGTGTTAAAGTCTTACTGATCCCTCAAATAAAACTAAAAGGGGTAAAAGTATCGATACAAATAGGGTTGTATTGATACATTTCTTTGAATAGACAGGGAACAATCCTTCTCAAAGATGTACGTATTAATATAAAATCATTAAAGTATCGATACATACCAGCCAGGTGTTATAATCCAATTTTGTCCTCTATAAATTTTGTAAATTTTATTCATACTTAATATTATTTGTTGCAGATTTTCATTGTGTAAAAATTCTGTCTCAGGTAATATTTTCTATACTTTATCCTTTTATATTAAGACGTCAAAACAATGTCTTATATTAAATAAGATAAGGATAGTTAATGTTAAATAATTAAGTGTTAAAATGTATTTATCTGACTTCTGTATAGATGGCAGAGTAAGGGGTCATTTCTTCTCCTCCTGATTCTTGAGATGCATCATAATAATATTATTATTATATATTTTAAATTTATAATAAGGTCTTGTTATTTGCTTCTATTTGAGTTATTTA
>JAWDEX010177224.1:0-14760 GCA_035221805.1 Trichilia hirta | reverse complement strand
TTATAAAACTCCCTAAGCTAAAATTATTGGGATTCCCCATCTTTTCATAATATATATATATATATATATATATATATATATATTATTTAAATAATTTTTTTAAAATTCATATAAAAATTAAAAAAATAACAAATAGGTCCCAAGTTTTGGCGAAATATAAAAATTAGTTTTTATCATTTAAAAAAGAAAAGTAGTTGAAAATCAAAAGAAGAGAAACACTCATTTGGTTAGATAGTCTAAAATTGATAAGGGAAAAACAATTCTAATTCAAAATGGAAAATACTTAAAAGAGTGATAATTACAAAATAATTTATCAAATATATTTATTTATGTTCTTTCTAAAAATAGAGAAGGGGTCATTTATTAAAAAAAAAAAAAAATCAAATATACAATATTGTTGAGTTTGAATGTCCATGATAAAATAAAAGATCCCCGTTTCAAACTTTCAATCGATCGTTTAAAGACAGAGATGGATGGTAAAGTTTTTGCTGCACTCAATCGCACCCAGCAGCAGGTGGCGGTTTCTTTAGCATTCATCGAAACGGTGCCGCTTTATCTCCTCCACCACCGCAGTCGCAGCCAAGGCGAGTGAAATCATTGGATTCACTGTAATCATTTTATCATTGTTTCTAATACCAATTTGTGTTAATTTGAGCTCAGATTTCAATGGAGCGGTACAGTTTTGGCCCATATAAAATAGATGCAAAGGAAGTATTCTATTCCACCTCTCTTTCCTACGCCATGGTTAACATGCGTCCTCTGCTTCCTGGTACTTCAGTTTTGAACTTGTACTTTGTTTCAGTTTACTTTTGATTAAGCGCAGTATGTTGAAATTGAGAAAAGAATGTACCCAAGTAAATGTGGACTCAAAACTGTTTGATATATTGATTCAATGAAAGATGTGTATGGAACAGTAACTAAGAGTAGAAGTTTGTGGCAAAAAATCAAGTATTTTGTATGTATGTGTTTACCTGAACAATGCCGTACTGCATCCTGACTGTCCCTAACGCATTGGATTGTGCACTCCCAGAATTGTTGGGGTAAATAGCATTGGGAGAGTCCTTTAAGTTTGTGGTGTGTGGTTCTCATTTCTTACATCGCGGAAATGTTTGTTGAGTGCAAAATTGAAGTGAGGGTTGGGAAGTACTCTTGAAGATGAGCCTTAGACAAGAAGAGACCCTGATAAAGGCGAGGCATTGCTGAGGACTGCTGTGTAAATTCATAAGAAAGCTTGTGGGAGAGTCATCGGGGTACTTACATGTTTTTTGGGTAACATATCTTGAAGTATGAGCCTCAGGCAATAAGAGACCTTGATAAAGGTGAGGCATTGCTGAGGACTGCGGAGCAAATTTATGAGAAAGCTTGTGGGTGGAGTCATTGGGGTATTTACACATGTTTAGAGTATCATATTAGCTATTGTTTGATCATAAGAAAAATCAGACCCTTGGACAGAATACCGTCCTTGGGGACAAACTTCGTCCCAGAGGTGCAAAACCAGCCAAGAGCATCTTGAATGTGATAGACAAAATACCTACTTGAGCAATTGATGAGGGTAATTACTCCATGAGGTACCCTGGTACCTCACGGTTGACACATAATTAGCTAGTGAGAGCCATTTGGTCTTTTCAATGTCGTTTTTAACCGGCCATGCTTTGCTAGTGTGTGCATAAGTTATTAGAGCAATGCATTAGGTATTTATTTTTAATTTCGATATTTTAGGAGGTTATTACCGCAAATATGCAGAAGTATCTTGTTTGATCTCTTGTAATTTTTGGAAATTATTTTTGCCACATTATTATTACTATTTCTTTTGCAATGTGCATGTTTCATAGAATTAAAAATGACTGCTATTGCAGTATGTTGACCTATCCAAGAATAACTTCATTTTGGAAAGATAAAAACAAGTTATCAGATCATGTATGCTCTACAACACAAAGGAAGCACGTATTGCAGCAACAAGGATCGTAGGAACTGACAGCTTGACAAATGATGTTTTTCAACATTTTTAACCATAAAAAGTTAACGTGAGATGACAAAAAAGTATATTTTATTAATGAAATCATGTAGGACTAACCTTTCATAAGCTTTTCGTGTAATTAGGGAAGCATTTCAATATTTCATTTGATATTAGGCAAAGCCCTTGTTCATTTAATGCTGTATGGATGTGGTTTGACCACCTCTTGGTTTATTCGTGTTTACTTCAATCTTGTACTTTTATTCACTAGTCCCTTACTTTCATTTCATTCTGACTACTTTCTCTTCTCTTTTGCAGGTCATATCCTTTCCTTTCAAAATTAGAATGATCCATTGGTATTTGTTCATGGCCATTCCATGTTTATGACCAAAAGTCTAAAATCAAACTACGTAAATTTTGTTAATGCAGTCATTCATTTGAGTAAGGCACAATTGATGGAAAATGCTGTCCTTTGAAATATTTCAATAATTGACTGTTTGTATAAAATGAACATATCTCTGTTGTGTCCAAGTCATTGAGCTTGCTTCTAGAGAAAATCTGTCCCTTCAACCATTGCTCTGCCTTCATTTTTGTTAGGTGTATAGGTTTGTATCTATTCCCTCAGAGCCTGCTACAAACTCAGGAATGCTGCTGCAGTAAACTATAAGCACATTCCGACTAGATGTGGCCAGCCAGTCTCATATATTTTGGACACAATATGTTTGGATAGTGTTATATGAGTAAGATGGCCCAAGTAAATGTTATGCAAGTAAGATATTCAGATGCGTGAAGGGCTTGGGATACCTATCAGTTTATTTGGATGCCACAGCAGCATTGTTTACAATTACTGATGATGCATATGCGTGTGAATCTGCATCTGCAGAATGTCACTGGCAGAACGGTGGGACCAGTGATTTATGATTTAAATGATGCATTTGGTTATTGTCCATGGCATAACAAATTGTTCAAAATAGAGGGCATAAACCTCCTTTCTGAATCAGAACCAGAGATGAAGTTTGACAATGGCAGTCATTGAATTGGCATTTTATCCAGTCATGTACCAATTGATCTTTTGTGTTTGTACTTGTTTGCATACACGCTTGTACATATTTTTAATTCAGTTGACTTAACATTATGCACATGTGCTTGCCTGCCCAAAGCGTGGAGTGAAACGCTTTATTGATCTTACTGTTGATGAGACTTGTGATTTATGGCTCATGGCATAGAAGGTTGGCAAACAGCTTGAATACTACCACAAGGCTTCGTCACTCACTTGTTCCACGCAAGTAAGAGCCATCTGAAGTAGCCTCCTCTTATCTCATTTTTGCTGTTGGTGTGCTCAATCTTAGATGCTTGGTATGGTACACGAACTATGAAATTAATGTTACTGTCAAACTCTGTTCCCTGGGGTTGCCGGAATGGACACCATAAAACTGTGAACATCTTCTGCCTTTTTCTCTTTTGTTTCACCTTTTAGATGCAGCCCATTTTATTAATTGGTGTTGCAATGGCTGGCTGAATAGAGGTGTGCTACTGTCTATCAAACTTAAACTTGTTTGTGTCCTTATTTTAGGATGAGCCTCGGACTGGACAGACAGTACCCCATTTTCAGATCCATCTTCTTCTACGGAAAGGTGATGACTTTGAGAACAATGATGAGATTTATGATGCAGTATGACGGATACTCCCATTAGTTCTTATTGTTTACTTCTGCTATCTGACTTTTGGTTTTAATAGGTTTCTTGGCCTTTCAGTAATGATGCAGCTTGATGTGAAGGAGAAGGAATAAAAGCATAAGATTGAATTAAGCAAGGAAAGGAAGGACAGGAGCCTTGAGGAGATGGTTCAAGAGGCAGATGAATACCGATCACTTTTCCAATAGATATCTTAACATTGCCTTTCAGTATGCTTTTCTTGAGCTTTTACCGAGGTTTCTGCTGACATTTATTCACATTTTCTGATGTATTTCTCCACTGCATAATTTATATGGTTGAAGCTAGAAGCTGACTGTTTGTGATTATGTCTGGTTAGAAAAACATTAATACTACAATAATCCTATTGAATCTTTTACCCTATACCATGCGACATAACGGTACCTCAATCATTGCATTAGATGTTATTGACCTATTCGTTTGTCACAAATGAACATAAAATATCTTTCTATGTAAAAATATAGAAAATAAAATATCCCATTTCATATTTGCACTTGTGTACAACAAATATGTTACCATTCCACGAGAAAATTATATCTATTATCAGTGAAGTGATGAGATGAATTTTGATACTAAATTAGTGTTAGTATACCTACTAAATAATAATAATAATACATCCAAAATTGCCACCAATTTTGAACTACCATGTTGATGTCAGTAAATAAATAAAAATTTCAAGAGTTGGGCATCACAACAGTGAGTCGCAGAAATATCAATGTATTAAATAAAGCTTCCTTAGTTTTGAGTATTACGGTAGGCTGAATTTTACTTTAGGTCTGAATTTGTACCCGGTGTTTTATGCGATCTTCATTTGATTCGGACAAGTGAGTTGGTTAGTGGTGCTAAAATCCAAACATGTAAATTGCTTAAAATTCCCTTGTATTTTAATTTTTAAAAGTTTTTTTCATAATAATTAGTTGCCTGATAATATATAAAAGTAATCAAAATTCTGCCATATAGAGTTTTTTCTTTAAAAAATTTGCTCACCCATATTGTGCACGAGTAAACTAAAGTCTACACAACAAGTAAAAGAGTAAATGAGATTATTCTTAAAAAGAAAAAGAAGGACAAACTACTTTACTTGAAATATTATATTTTAATGGGATGGGCAGAAAAAATTGAGAGATTGACAAGTGTAGTGCTGGTATTTCATGTTGGCACTATGCGTGATATATTCGGAAAGAGTGAATTGTTTTTATAATTAGGAGATGCTTATAAAAAAACAATCTTTTGAATTATGTGGAAAAAATAAAAAAAGTTTCAAAAAGATATTACGAAGAAGGAGACAACAGCACCCATCGAGCAATTATTATTATTATTTTCAAGACTGTCATCTATTTATTTTTTTTATAATTATTTTTATCAGTCTCGTTGAAAAAGAAGTCATCCCAAATCTATAAACTACTTAATACCACTTTGTATTTTAGTTAATATTCAATTCTTAATGCTCCTGGTGGTGCGTATATCTGTTTGTCATTTCTCTATAAAAAACTGGAAAAATGAAATATTTTCATTTTCATTGACTGTCTTGTTGCTTGCTGAATGTTCTTCCTTTTAATAATTCTTCGTTATTCCCTCTTTTAGTATATCTACATTCCGGGAAATTCATACGCTCCATGGACGGAGCAAAAAGTGGAGTATTGGTTACCAGACATAATTGGGAGAAGCTCATCCGAAACTGGGGACTGTTTCTTTCTCGAAAGTCATTTATAGTCATGGAGCGGAGATGAGATGAACCAGCCGGGCAGGCGAAGGGTAAATTGGTTGATTCATCCCAACTGCCTTAGACACCAAGACAAGCGGTAAATAGAAATCAACTTCATTTGATTTGGATTCAATTTCATCTTCGCTTTTAGTATTTGTAATAACATGCTTGTACTTATTCATATGATATGATTGTTGGGTTGGGTTGTCAACCAAAGGAAGAGATGTCGACGGATTACTACACTTTCGGCCCTCATCAAATTGATTCAAATTGTGTATTCTATACTACTTCCCTCTCCTTCGCTATGGTCCATTTGAGACCAGCTGACCCGGGTAGGATATCTTAGCTTTGCTTTATGAGTTTAAGACATACAAAGATCATGTTTCTTTAAATTATAGGGTAATTTTATGCCTTTTGAAATTATTTTTTTATAGAACAATTTCTTTAAATAGTACGAGTGATTGATTTTCTTTATTTTGATAAAGCAAAGTGGAGATAGAGAGAGTTCTTTTTATTTTAAAAAATAATTTTTTTAAAAAAAATTAATGATATAATTCAGAATTTTGAGTTCGATAAAAGAAAATGAAAATTCGCTTTGAGCAAGAAAAATAAATAGACATATTTAAAAATAAATAAATTTAATTATTTCAATTCCTTTTGTTGCTTACAAGTCTTAAGAGTAATTTCTGCTCTTATTACGGGTTCCAGGCAATTTTCTTCTGGTTTCATTTACGTTTCACTTGAGTTTTGTTCATGTTCTTTGCAGTTCATATCCTTTAGCTTCACAAATAAGAGATATTTTCAGAAATCTCCTTGAGGTTTGGGAATGTATTAATTTTAAGGAAAGTTTCTCCATTAAATTTGCTAATGGCTAAATTTTTGATAGAGCCAAATAGTGGCAATACTGGACTTGGATGTGAGCATCAATATTTTGACCAGAAAATATAAAAAATCTAAATTTAAATATATGCAAATATGGACCAAATTTAGCACATGCGGATTTATGAATATTAAGATCCCGAATAAATTTGAATACCATAACTATAATTAAACGACGTCGTTGAATACCTTGATCAAAAAATTTTGATACTATTTTACGTTAAATTTGATATTATTAAAATATTCATTTAATATTTTATGTAATAATATTATTATATAATTAACTGTGTTAACATTTTAATTTTAAATTTAAAAAAAAAATAGTTAATTGTAAAGTAATTATAATAACATTATTAGGTAGAGAATTGAATGAAAATTTTAATAATATTAAATTTAACATAAAATAATATTAAAAAAATTTTGACTGACCGTGGTTAATATAAATTAACAGTGGTTAATTATTTAAAATTTTTATTGATTAAAAATAATAAATAATATATATTAAAAAATATGGGTTGCAGCTAAATTTATGCCAGTCGCATAAAATTTAGATTGACTCGCAACTCATGCGAGTAATCATTTCGACATGCCATGTTTGCACTATTAATATGTACGTGTCAAATACATTTAGATCCGAATTTTTTGAATTTTTTCGGTACGAACCAAATCTGAGTATCTCAATCTTCTCTACTTAAATTGGTCGACTAACTCTTACCTTTAAAAATAAGTAAATATTGTTAAATTTTGACTTTTATATAAAATCTTAAGCTAAATTATAATTAAGTTCTTAAAATTATATTTATTTACATTGTTCCTAAATATTCTAAATTCAATCTCATTTTAGTCAACTTAAATTAGTCCTTGTAATTAAGTTTATTTTTTATATTTATCATTAATATTTTTATTATATATTTAATAGTATTTTAATTTTTATTCTACTATTTTTTATTTATTTCATCATAAACTCTTTTTTTTTTTTTAATTTTATCCATACTCTATTATTATATTAAATTATAATTATAAATTATTTATTTTTCATCTCCTACCCTACTTTTATATTAGAATAAAGATGACAAAAAAGATACTGACAAGGTGATATAACTTTTGGTCTTGGAAATTTTGGGTTTGATCCTGAGTGTTTCTGCACAAGTTATGAGTACATGCATATTAGGGGGGAGGGGGAGGGCACGGTGTTAGACACGTTTTAATTTAGTGCTGTTCGAAGAATTTGAAAAATCTTACTAAAGTCACAATTTCGAATTGTAAAAAAAAAAGAAAGAAGAAGATATTTTAATTGTTAATATATGAATTTTGTTATTTTATAAAAAAAATTAGTTCACTATATAATTATCTATATTTTTGTTTCCCTCTCTTAAATTTTATTATTTTTATTTTTTAAAAAAATATTTTGGAGACACTCACACTTTATCCTTCTTAATAAAATTCATATTGTCATTTTTTTCTTTTATTTCTTTAAATTTATATTTTAGACACATTAAAATAATTTGAATATATTATTTGGACGCTAATTTATTAATTTTTAATTATTTTTTTCTATTTTAATATTTTTTTATAATACAAATTTTACTGAATATGTCTCATATATCTTTTCTTAGTAGTGTTGGTGAGGCAATTGATTTATGGCTCAGAGCACAGAAAGTTGGTAGACTGGTTGAATGCTTCCACAACGCTCTTCATCACTCACATTCAACATTGAAGCAAGGGGACGATTCTCATCTCAGTTTTGCTACTGGATGTATTTGCTATTCGATGCTTACACAAGCAATACGAGAATCATAAATTTACTGATATTTTCAGTATTTCTTCCCCGCCCTGGTGGTTGAAACTTGAATCCTTGTGTGTATTTCGCAGGATGGGGCCTAAGGCTGGACAGACTATCCCATGTTCACATCTAATTCTTTCACGGAAAGCTGGGACTTCGAGAACAATGATGATATTTTTGATGCAGTAAGGAAGATAGAGATTTCATTTCAGTGCCTTTTTCTCTAACCCTATGTTTGAATTGTTTCTTTTGTCTGTGACGAATGTCGCAGCAGAATGTGAAGGAGAAGGAATTAAAGCAGAAGCTTGATTTTGAGAAGGGAAAGAAAGGACAGAGGCTCTGAAGAGATGATTGAAGAGGCAGATGAGTACAGGTCACTTTTCCTGGAAAAAGCTTAATATTGCCTTTCAGTTTCAGTCTGTCTTCAACCTCTGGTAAAGCTCCTATCAACATTTTTGGACAGGATTGTTAACTTCTCTCATTCTCCATTTCCGTTGAAAGAACAAAGCTTAAGCCAAAATAAATGCTATCTTGCATTGTATTTCTTATTTTCATGCATTGTGATAGAAAAAGAAATCGAATACTCTTTACCTGTAGTTGCCTGAACTATCTGACTGACGAACGTAGCTTATGATATATCTATACATTTTGTGTGATTCTATTGAATGAACAAGCATTCCCCCATTTTAGGCAAATCGTTACAATCTCTTCTCTCTAATTGCTTAAAATCGTGTATTCTGCACGAAACAGGAAGACTTGAATGCTCAAACAGCATTAATAGTCGACATTCTGACAAGATAACCATTTTGGACATAAGTCACTCTTTTGCGGCTGAAAGACTATTTATCAGCAATCTTTAATGAATCAGTAGATGATTTTTCAAAAACGCATACTTAAGATAGCAGACAACAAATTTCCATTCCTTATACCGAAGTTGGAGTACAAATAAGCATTACATATACACTCTCTTTCTTTCTCTTTTTTTATTTTTCACCGAAGATAACAGAATAGAGATATATAAAGGTCAAATAATAACCCACAAAATGAGATGCATTACCAAAAAAAATGAAGGAATCTGACCCACCAGAGTCTTTTAAGTCTTTGAAACTAATCTGTGATATTACAAGAAGGCAGCAGCATTTGAAAAGGATAAAGAAAAACCAAATCACTCTTCAGGCGCCATCACAATCAATAATATATTCTTCTACCCACAACTACCATTTTGTTTTTTTAGGTCAAAAGGGCAAATAGACGAATGCAAGATGATAAAGCAATCCGCACATGGGGCGTAAATTTGCAGATAAAAACATGCAGATCAATAACACGAAATTTCATGTTAGGATGCAAAGAAGCAGATGATTAATTCTCATTTAAATGAACTTGATCTCTAGAACATATCAACTTTCTTCTTCTGCATGTCTTGCTTCCATTTGGGCAACTTATAAAATGCTTCTTTTGTCATCCCAAATACAGTCTGGAACTCCTCATCTGACAGGTAAGCCTGAAAAACAGTTGGAGTGAGTATCAATCAAAAATAGATTGAAGTGAAATAATAACATTCATGAGCAGGCAAACCTCTCGTCTTTTAAAATCAATTCCAGTTACTGGGTTGTCAGACTTGGCCTTCAGTTGATCATAACTGAATGTACTTCTAGTTTCACCACCATTCTCATCCCCTTCTGACACTTGCTTCGGTTCTGAATCTCCTCCATCAGTTTCTGATACAGTTGAAACTTCATCCATCTCCTTCACTTCACCCACTTCTTGAGAACCCTCTGATTCAGAATGGGCATATTCAGCCTTTGGTTCAGCTGCAAGTAATAAAATGTGTAAGATATTACATAGTTTTCAAGAAATGCCTACAAAGCTAGTCAAATTTACAGAGCAAGAACCAGAAATAATTAACAACTTAAATGAAATAATGAGAACAAAAAATTACAGCAGAAAAATCAAAGAAGTGGAAAAATCTAAATTTGATGCATCATCTCAACTATATAAATAGAATTTTAGTGACTTTCTTACAAGGAGGACTAGTTTCCGCATGAGTACTGCTGTTAGAGCGGGTCGGAGAGGTATCTGCTGATTTCTTCTTTTCAGCAGTAAGCACTGATGAAAGAGCAGCTACAGCTGCTGCTCTTTGTGATCCCTGACCTGAGCTAGAGAGCTTTGGAGTAGGAGCTTTAGTTCCTGGTGGTGAACTAAATGCAGAAGATAAGGCAGCTAAAGCCGAAGCTCTTTGAGTTTGCCCCCCTTGGTTTGAACCATTGGACTGCAATAACAAAGAATATCAACAGCCACATCATTTTTCAGGAAGTCAATGAATGTCTTGCAACAGATATACAGTCATCATCAGTTTCAAAAAATAAGAGGCCAAATTTGTACTCTAAAAAAAAATAAAGGAAGAAAGAAAATGCAAAGAGACAGAAACAAGAAAAGCAATAGGATTCTATAATGAGCAAACTTAAAAGTTACGAAAACGGAAAGAGAAGTTTACAACTGTTTCAGTGCCTACTCAGCTTTAGGGTGACAGATGTAGGACAAAGGTTAATATGCAACTGAAATAGGATGCTATAATGGGAGAGTAGTAATATGAGGAAATTAAAATAGAACTTCATAGCAAATGTATTTTTGCAAGGAAACTATGTCATCATAGATCGATAATTTTTGTGTGGATCTTATATCCATTTGATGACTTTGAAAGGGTCAAAGGTTAAAATTATGCCCTACGATTTAGTAAAAAGCAAACCAGCCAGGTAGCTTGCAGATACTCAAAAATTGTTAGCATGGGCTATCATTAAAACCATGGGAAGAAATTGTCACCTAAAGTTTTAATATGAGAATGAATGCATTTTTTACTACACCATTACAACTGCAGAATAAGCAGCAGCTATTAAGAAGGAAGTTTAGCACAAATCCATCACACTATTTATTTTTAAACATTACTGCCACTGTATCATTTTGTACATTTTCACTAATATCCGTTTCAGTAAATTAATATGAGAGGCTATTGATTTGTATACATCCTTCCCGTGAATACATCTGTAATTAAGTATTGATACTGTGCAGCAACAACCTAAGACTCCATTGATCTGAGATATGGCCTGGTCCAAATAGAGCATCAAAGTTGTAGAGGATGGAGAAAAAAAGACATCAATGGGATAGTGAAAGATAAATTATTGTCAAGGACTAGTAGCATGGACTGAATTGACATTACATCATTTCTCATATTAAACAGTGATAGAAAAACACCCTTCAGAATTGTTGAGCAATTCCTGCAGTGATTAACGATGGGCCCTTGCTTCATAGCTGAAAGACAAAGTTCATTATAATTTACCCAAAGGTTAACCTTCACATAGCTCAGTCACGTTGATTAAAACTGTGTCACAATCGTATTAGTCTCTACTGAAAATTATCTCTAGTTTCTCTGACAACACATTTTAATTCTCTAAATATGAAACATGTATAATAGTACTAGTTCAAAACGTCTGTATTTTTCAAATTCAAGTAGACACAGTCATGTAAAAATGAATAGGAATTTACTGAAGCATATATCGCCAGAGCAAATTACTTACTGGACTGGGCGATCTTCTCCCAGAATAAGGATTAAAAGCAGAGGATAACGCAGCTAAAGCGGAAGCCCTTTGAGTTGCCCCCCCCTGATTTGCATGGGATTTGTCCTGGATCATTGATAGCATAGAATGTCAGTCAACCACCAAATTAGCCTACAAATTGACTTTTCAAGTGAATAAGCAATCGGAAAAGCAAAACAATCATTAAACAGTCAAATGTAAGACCTATATGACACAATCAAGCAACAACATAAAGCAATTGGAATCGCAAAACAATCATTAAACAGTCAGATGTAAGACCTATGTGACACAATCAAGCAACAAGATATAAGTATGCACAGTCTCACATGCACAAGCAAACCTCATATGTTCATCATTAACTATTTTCCAAACTACTAAAAAGACAGCTTTAAACAATAATTGAGAAGAATTCCTCAATTTTCAGACAAGGGATCCTAGAGTTCAAACAACAATATAAGAACAAGAAGATATTTCAGTAATTCTAATTGTAGAACTTGCGAAACATCTGTTCAAGCCAGCCCCCATCGCTATATATAATCAAATGCCCGAAAGGAATAATTTTGCAACAACAAAGTTTAAGATCACGGAGATGCAGTAATCTCGAATTGAGTTAGATAAAATTTCAACGATTCAAATTCCACAAGTCACCTTTTGCGACACTGATCTCCATATACTACAGTAAGCAGCCTTAAAGAAATGTAACAGCAATGAAGTAACTGTTATAGCCAAATAACGTCCTTATCATACTATTAAAATCAAAATACAATACGTTCATAACAAAGTAAGGTGCATCCTTACATAAGATTATATGCTTAAAATCATTGTAAAAAGGTGCTTCATCGAAACACACTTCAAGAAACCAAGAGAGATGATAAATTCCATGATCAAATGAGGAATATTGTAACCTATTCTTTTAAATGTTCAAGCAGTTGTAATACAAGCAAATAATAATCTTAATCAGCTTTTCCCTTGTTAATTTGAGCCATATTTTAGCCACCCGTAAAAAGAAATGAAATGTTCCAGTGTCACAAGCATTTTATAGCGGATAATGGTGTGCATTTTTCCCTGTATAAATTAAAGTAAGCAATTACCTCCACAGCATGGCTTACCCCAAAGAGTACTGCCACCTTCTTTTGAAAAGAATTTCCCTGAACCTGTTATCACATTGAGATATTTATTATGGATACGTAGAACAGATGTTCAACACACACAATAAAAGTAACCTGTCAGTAATTAAGTGTTTGACCTCTAAGGCAAAAATTAAAGTATGCACACTTTTCTAAACAACAAAACTCATGCCAATTGTATGCTTCCACAATCAGAGTATCTTATATTAATTTTTCAAATTAAAAGGATCATGCTAAAGATTTTAGTTTCTACTCCATAACTTGTACAAAGACTAATTAGAGTTTTTTGAAACCCACTTTCTCCTAGCAAGGATGACAATAATTTTTTACATCAGTTTTGCGTCAAATGAGGATTTACGACGGAAAAATGATTGGTCACTGGAAAAGAAAAAAATAACAAGTATCTATAATATATTCACTGCCTCTAGGGTTTGCATTCCCATCTGCTACATTTTCCTGAACACTAGATGCTTTGAAGGTACTATTTCCCATGTAATACTCTTAAATACTTCTGATTTGATCTCTGCCACACACTAATAAATGCTTCCTAGCTATATGCTTCTCTAAGAAACCTCTTTGCTGCCAGTTTCCCTCCTATTTAGGAGCCCCCTTGTGCTTCACATTTGTTCAGGAACTTCATAAAGTAGACTCGTGGTGCTTGATTCAGGTAGGCTAAATGTAAGGTGAAATGCTAAATAAAATTTCATTAAATGTTCATGTTATCAACTTTACATTTGAACAACTTCCTTTGCAATTATTCATGCGTTACAAAATTCCTCTTTACAATTTAAGCTGAGTTCTCAAATTTGCATGTGCAAGCAGAGGGCAAGTATTGATCAAACTCAAACAAAAAGGAAAAACGAAGAGAAACTTCAAAGAAAATTAGAAAAGAGATTATGTAATCAATGCACGTACAGTAGCTTTTGTTGGATCCCATGAAAAGAATGTTGTGAAGAAACACGGTTCATTTCCTTCAGTGACTTTGTACAGTGGAACTTTTGGAGACAGCCCCTCCAGACATGAGGCCACATCTATGTAATTCTGCAAGAACATGGTATGAATGAAGTGTTGTGTGAAAGAATACGACAAAAATGTAATCTGTCAAATCAATACCTGACCAATTTCAAAAACACTTTGCTTTTCCTTGGAGTCAGCAGACTGCCCAACCCAAACAAACACTTCTGCGTGTGTGTCGAGTATCAAAATATCCTCAGTCAACAGATCATCTTGAGCGAAGTTGTGAACTTCCTCAATCTGCCCACCAACATATAAAAATTTTCATACAAGCCACTAACACCTCTATACAAGTAAGTTTCAAATTTATTTATAACACTCACCTCGAGCTTTCCTGGAGGGTCCGCATGGAAACATAAATGATCACGAAAATAAAAGTTAGAAAGGACAATCAGTTGATTCTAAAATACAAAAACCCAAATATCTGTTTTATAAAATAGCAAGATGAGGCAGCTGAGGGAATGCACCTTTATTAAATGAAAAAGTAAACAAGTGAGGATCTCTCACAATCTCCAGAGAAACCTTTTTGCTGATGTGACTTTGTTTTCCTCCCAGGGGAAACCAGAAGGCAGAGCTCTCGGTCCCTTCTTTAGCATGTTTTACAGCAACAGCAGGCTATAATAGTAACAATAATACTTGCAATTTTATTTGCACTTGGGCAATGTAAGGAACTTTTACTTTGTGAATTGGCTATAACAGTAACAATAATACTTGCAATTTTATTTGCACTTGGGCAATGTAAGGAACTTTTACTTTGTGAATGGGCTATAACAGTAACAATAATACTTGCAATTTTATTTGCACTTGGGCAATGTAAGGAACTTTTACTTTGTGAATTCCATATTAGCAGATCAAGGTTAATTAAGAAATTACATTCAGCATAGGCATTATGCACACTAAGATGTAAATATTTTGTATATTCTCAAGTGTACGTACAATTTTTTCTTGGGTCTCAGACCTCAGGTGTCACTAAGGAAACCCTCAGAAGCTAATAAA
>JAWDEX010177164.1:0-14772 GCA_035221805.1 Trichilia hirta | reverse complement strand
GGTTCATATAGTGTATAAATACGAGACTAATCACATCTTGTACACAAAAGCTGGTTTGATCATATGTTGTTTATATTGAGTAGCAAATGACTGTCAGAAGGAATCCGTTGACTCGATATAGTGGATTTCAAGGTACTGTTGACTCAATCCAAATTTGAGTTTTCAGTCGAATATTAGTAAACGACTGAAAATAAAGTCTTTGGCTAAAGCACAAATGTCATACGAAGAGTTCTTATTGACAAGTTCAGTTCATACTGACTGATTATTCGAATAAAACTAAATTAAGGGTTTTGATATTCGTGAGCCCTAATTTAATTAGGATTAGACTAACGGAAGGAGATTATTCATAAAAAACTTATAATTAGGAATAAAGTTCGATGAAATTTTTCTTCATTATGAGTTAAGGGCTATGGCATATTGCTAGATATCAACCATAGTCATTAAACATTCGAATAGTTCGAAATAAGGTCAATGAGATTGATTTCAGCTCACAGCTAACATCATAGTAAACCTAAGAGGTCACAACATACCCCTTGAGATTATCCTTGCTATGAAAGAGAGTAAATAATATCCGCATGAGAGCTAGCACTCTCAAAGATATTATTTGGCCAAAAGTCGTGAATAGTTTATGCGTTAAATTATTTAATAAGATGAGAGATTAAAAATTGATCTTATTGTGATTTAGAGTAAATCACAATATTTCATAAATATAGAGATATTTAAATAGAATTTAGGGTTAATTTATAATTTTTAAAAGTCAATGGATTTGAATGATATTTTATACTTGGGTCTTGAATGATATTATTCAAGTAAGGACTTAAATGATATTTTACAGTTCAGAGTCCCAAATGATATTTGCCATAAAATTATAAAACGAAGTAGAAATGTTCCGCTCCTCCAATGAATTGAATTGTTCAGTTTTAGCTCCTCTCTTTAATTCTCTCATTCTCTTTCTCGAATTGGCCAATCAACCGAAAATCAAAGACGTTTGATTTCTAGGAGGCATCACATTATTGGTGCTGCACTTCATCAGAGAATCACTAAAGGTTAGTGATTGTAGATTAATTATGTTTAATTTGTAGAACTGTTGAATATCCGATAAAATTCTTATTTTTGTTGCATTCTGTGGTATGCACGTGATCATACACACACGTTATTAACCAACCTCCCAAAAAACTCGGGTTGATGTAGTATTTGCCTTAGAGGCTGGTCAGTGAGGACGATAACTTGGTGGGCCTAAAAATACAATCTTAGTTTTCTTGCTGCAGTCGCTAAGGCCAATGACAGCTTTTCTGGGCTTAAGTACCTGATTTTTGCAGCAGAAAATGATTTACTCAAATAATAAATTAGCTTTTGTACCTTATCCTCGTCCTTCTTAGTGAGGGCGGCACTAACGGCATGGTAACTGATGGCCAGGTATAAAGAAAGGACGTCTTCAGGTCTCAGGCTCTGCAATACCAAAATCGAGGTAAGATACTACTTTAACACTTAGAAGCTATTCTCATACTCTAGCATCCATTGTGCCATGTTTCCCTTTTTGATGAACCAGAAAAATTTGAGATATTTATCTATCAATTTGGAGATGAACCGATAGAGTACTACTATCTTTCCCATTAAGCTCTGCATTTCTTTCATTGTAGAAGGGGACTTTAGCTCTAGGATTGCCTTTACTTTTTGAGGGTTTGCTTCTATGTCACGCTCGCTAACGATGAATCCTAAAAATTTTTTTGATCCGATCGCAAAGGCACACTTCTTCGAATTCGACCACATGTGATATTTTCTAAAAAAGGCGAAAGTCTCCTTCAAATACCGGATGTGGTCATGTCTTTCTTCAAACTTAGTGATCATATCATTGACATACATTTCTATAGATGAGCCGATAAGGGGTTTAAAAACCCAATTGACTAAGCGCTGAAAGGTGGCACTCCTATTTTTCAAACCAAATAGCATGTCATGGTAGCAATATAGCCTTGATCAGTGACAAAAGAAATATTTTCCTCATTGGGAGGGTACATTGCTATTTAATTGTACCCAGAGAAAGCATCCATAAAACTCAAGAGTTGATGCCCTATCGTGGTGTCCACCAACTGATCAATCCGAGGCAAATAAAAGATATTTTTTGGACACGCCTTATTTAAATTGGTAAAATCCACACACATCCTTCACTTCCCATTTACCTTCCTTACTATGACCACATTAGCTATCTATTTGGGATAGTGAACTTCTCTGATAAACCCAGCTTTCAATAGTTTATTAACCTTTTCACCAATGGCTTGCCTCCTCTCTTGATTGAATACCCTTCTTTTCTGTCTCACAGGTTTGCTTATGGACCGTACCACAAGTTTATGCGTGATGATCTGAGGGTGGGTCTATCCCGAACATGTCACTATAGCTCCATGCGAATACGTCTTTATTCCGTCAGAGGCATTTTTCCAACATTTGAGTCTCGTTAGAGCTGAGGTGCGTGCCAACTCGGACAGTCTTTTGGGGATCAGAATTATTTATATTTATGTTCATCAGCTTTTCTGCAGATTTAAAGGCGAGGTCATTTTAGACGGGACCCGGTTACCTTCCTATCGACCTTCTTTTGACTGTTCTGCTCTGTTGTCCTTGGTGTTTTCGTTTTTCAACTCTTAACTTTTTTTGTGAATGCTGTGAATGGACCTGAAAAAGGTTGCGAAACATGACCAGGCTTCCCTATAACTTCCTCTGACTATGCCAATTTCGTTACTGACTCGAAACTTGAGCTTGAAATAGTAGATACTTTTTACTGCTTTGGTGGCCCAAAGAAATGGTAGACCCAAAATGATAGAGTAAGGCATCGGCAAGTCTGCCACCTAGAACTCAATCATTGTGATTTTTTCTTGTGGATTGTCTCCTATGGTTACAGGTAATAACATCTTGCCCAGGGGCATGACACAGATTCTCTAAAATCGTGTAATGCGAATTCTGGATCTCCTAACCTTACATCCTCTATCTCCAAGGCATTGATGGTGTCTTTGAAAATGATGTCTACCGAACTTCCTATATCAATGAGAATTCGGTTGACTTTCTTTTCTTTTATCTTCATGTTAACTACCAAAGCATCATCGTGGGGATAATACACGCCCACTTTATCTACGTCGATAAATATTATCGGTACCGATGCAATCCTCAACTTTTTGGCTTTTCAAACTTTTATGATGTGGAAATCATTATTAAAATTTAGTATAGTATTTTAAATAGTTCTTTCTGGAATGATTGGAACTCTCTGCAGGGTGGACCTACCTGATATCACTATAGTTCGATGTTTCTTGGCCTGACGGGATCCCCTGCCCTCAAAATTGGCGAGCATCTGATCCAAGTACCAATTTTTTACCAAAAGATCGATTTGTTCTCTTAGATGAAAACAACTGTCGGTGCTGTACTCGTAACACCTGTGATAATCATAAAATTGATCGCCTGAAATATTGGCTCTCTTAGACCTGATTGGGGTCAGCTCTGTTACATAGAGTTCGTTGTCCTTTGCATATTGCCAGACTTGCGAGAGGGGAACATTCAATTAAACGAAGTTCCTCTCGTTCACTTTACCTGCTTGGTGCCGCTCTCTATCCGGGGCAGGCTTTTTAACCATGTCTCTTTGTCGGGCGATCGGATGTTTTTATCGCTTCGATCACTCTAGTTAGTATTTTCAAACTTTCCCAAGTCTCTGCTCGAGAAAAG
This sequence comes from Trichilia hirta, assembly GCA_035221805.1. Classification (NCBI taxonomy): domain Eukaryota; kingdom Viridiplantae; phylum Streptophyta; class Magnoliopsida; order Sapindales; family Meliaceae; genus Trichilia; species Trichilia hirta. The sequence goes on along the minus strand of JAWDEX010177164.1, from coordinate 11,070 downwards.
TTCTCTATCATGTTGCTCGGATCGGCTTACCCTTTCCTTTTACTTTCTCACGAATACTCTATCTCATCAAAGAGTTATCTTCTGGCGTCTTCGTAAGTGATGGCAAACGCTTATTGATGGTGTACCACCCTCTCTCTACTCGTAGCCCTCTCCTCAATCCTTCTAATGCTAATAAATGGTGAAAAGCCCCCAACTGTATCACTTCATCGTGATACCTTATCATAAAGCTCCTGAGACTCTCATCAAGGCCTTATTGCAATAGGAGAAGGGCACTTGCGTTACGGGCAGTTTCTACAGTGCCTTAGAATTCTTTTATAAAACTTTGACCTAATTATCGAAAACTTTCGACGGTGCCCTTCGGGAGGCTTCTGAACTACACCCTGGGCTATCCTTCCAGTGTTAACTGGAACAAATGACACATCTGAAGTTTGCTTAGCCCTTAGATATGCATCATTTCTCTGAAGGTATCCAGATACAGTGCGGGATCGATTTTTCCAATATAGGGCGCGATTTACGGCATTTTAAACTTTCTAAAAATGGTCAATTCCATTATATTTTTTTGTGAAAGAGGAGTCACCATATCTATTTGTTTCAGTCTTTTCATCCTCGCTCCTTAACAGGCTAGTTCTCGCTCCTCCGATCCTAATTTCTTATAATATCTTCTTGACATAACTTTCGATTATTTGGGGGCCCACAGGTCGAACACTGTAATCTCGAGACCTGATTTCGTCAAGTTAAGATCGTAAATCTACCATGATGTGCCTAGACCTGGTGAAAATCCTTGGGTCTGTTTTAGGATTACAAGGAGTAACAAACATCATGAGTTCATTACCGCCATGCATTTTTGCTTCGTCTTATGCATCGGCTTTGCCCTTCCTTTTCTACAGGCTAGTGAAGTAGGCGTTTTTGATAGTCGTCCCCTTAGCGAGTTCTGAGCTCTTTGGTCTCTCTCTCTTGGAAGACAATTGACCCTTACTTTCGAGGCTTCCAGTACAATTTGTTGCTTTCCTCCGTGCTCTTATCGTCGAACCAATGCCTGCAGCCTCGCCATCTCCTTTTCCAGCAACTGATTTTTACGTTCCAATTCTATAATATTCTGATTATTGATCTCTCTTATGCTTCTTGGTTCCACTGGCCCTCCTTCCATCTGTCAGGACTCGTATCCCTCTGCTCTGACAGTGGCTCGACTGGCTGAACCATCGATGTAGTGAGCTAGTACTTCATTCTCATCCAACGATTTTATAGTGGCCTCTTTTTCTCCCGTGTAATAGGGACCCCGGCTGTTTTTTTCTGCATTTTTCTAAAAAGGCTGCAAGTATTCCCTGTCATATCTATATGAAATACTTTTTAAATTTTCTTTTTAGGCTTTTTACTCGATTCTCACAGACGACGCCAACTATAAATGCCCAAATTTTTCAGGGACGAAAGATTCAGCACATCACACAGATTTACTGTTGCGATTGACGTAGAATCTCCTCGGGGACTACTTGAAATCATAGAAAATGAGTTAAGAGTGAAGCCGAATTATCGGCAAATAAACTCCGACGCTCAAGTCAGTGAATGGTGCAGGGTCAAATGAAAAGATAGAGAATACTAGTGTTTGAGTGTTTTATTGATTCAGGAGACTGGATTCGAGAATTATTTGTGAGTACAATATCTCTTTCTTAATTGCTCAAAGATGGTCCTTTCTAATAATTCTCAAAATAAGGAGAAGAATCAGAAGTCGAAAAAGAAGTCTCGGAAGAAGTTTTGCTACATGCATTGCCTTCACCCTTTATAGGGCCTCTGCACGTGTGAGCATCAAAAAATGGGAGTTTGATTAGATAGGAGTAAGTATAGTGGTTGGGTCAATCTTTTTATCACTCCTTTACGTTAGGTCTGGTGTAACAATAAGTACCTGCAACTTACAGCGTACGGTACCACCTAACGTGATATGACGCCTGAACAGTTACTTGAATAGCGTATTTATCGGTTTCATCCACAATTCCTATTTTTGAATGAGGCGTTGGTCGCCTCGATAATCAAGGTGGATGTCGAAACAACAAGACGACCATGTCGAGCTAGGCCTTCTGTTTAGTGAAATCTTGGATCGGGAAGCTTCAGCTGAAATCGATCTCAGATCGATAAATGTTATCAACACTTATTTTTAAAAATATCACTTATTTCTTATGAAATATTTATGATAAATATTTTTATTATTTACAAAAATATCATATTAATCATATTAACATTTATGTTTAAGTTTTTAAATACTTAATTATTAAATTAAAATATAATATATTTATTTGTATCAAATAATTTTTATTCAAATCAAAAGATTATTAAAATATTTTTAAATATAACCTTTAAGGTCATATAAAATTAAGAAATTATTAAATTATTTTTTTAAAAAATAAAAATATTTTAAATTTTTAGTATTTATTCTCATCTACTTTTTATTTTTAATTATAATTTATTTAATTAAATTTACTTTTTAAATATAATATATTTAATTATTTTGATTAAGTTGAGTTCATAATTTATAATATTTTTATCTATATATCTTTTTTATTATTTTAAATAAGAAAAATTTATAATTTAAAGTATTAAAATATATTTTGAATTATAAATTTTTACTACAATTTTATTAATTTAATTTTTGTTTAAACTTTTGTATTCATTGCTATGACATATGAAAGCGAGCATTCCTAAATTTCTGTAATAACATCATATAGTCTTAAGAGATTTTAGTTACGTACCTTCTTACAAAATGTGTGTTCCTTTAATATAGACATATTTTGTACAATATTTAAGGTTAATATTTACTCTTAAATTAGTATTTAATAAATTTATTTATAAAAATATTTATAAATATAAAATTATAAATTATTTTTTATAATATAAAGTATTATAACCGTTTATATATTTAATGAGTTTAATTTAAATAGTTTATAATATAATGCGTAAAATTTAAATTAATAAATTTAATTTTAAAATATTATAAATTATAAGTTCAATTTGATTTAAATTGTTAAATATGTTATATTCACACAAAAAAATTAAATAAAATAAATTATAATTAAAATAAAAGGTGAATAAAAATAACCACTAGATAATTTAAAATATTTTTATTTTTTAAAAATAATTTAATAATTTATGTTAATGATTTGTTGATTTTATATGATCTTAAAGACTGTATTTAAAAAATAATTCAAAAATTTTTCAATTTGAGTAAGTATTATTTAATACGAATAAATATATTATATTTTAATTTAACAATTTTAAACTTTTAAAAATTTATATGATAAAAAATAATACTTTTATCTCCAAAAAATATTTATTATTTTATTAAATTATAAGAATATTTTTTACAAATATTCTGAAAAGAGAGTAAATAATAATTTTAAAAATTATAAAAAATATTTATTATAAATATTTTAATAATAAATAAATGATATTTTTAAAAATCATAAGATGATTTACCTTTCTCCCTAATATAGTCGATCATGAAAGCAGAGGAACTTTTATTAAGAAAATTTATATTTTATGTATGTATGAAAGTAAAAACTATAGATTACTTCGGTGTAATGATAGACAATTTGCGTTATCTCGAGTAAGAATAACTCATCGACTTTATGGGCATACTTGTACCAAGAGGCTCTTTTTTTATTATTATTATTTAAGTATGATGGTATAATTAAGAGTAATATATTCATTTGTATGAAGCATGAATTAGATAAAGATATAATAAGTTATGATAGGTATAAAATGGAGAGAGTAAAATAAAAGCCATAAAGATGAAAAAAAGGAGGGTCAATTGCACATAGAGTTTGAAAACAAGACGTTAGCTTGAATATTATATTAGTTAATAAATTTGTTGTTCAAGAAATTAAGCTATCATGTAGGAATCTTAACATTAACTTAATGTCAAATCTCATTTTGTGCATTTAAATTTATTTAAGTTTTATTCTGATTAAATATAATAAATTAAAAATTTATATAAAAAAATAGATAATTTTTTTTCTTCATGAAAATTATATCTAAGTAAGTAAAAGTGAAGCACCTATCTATTTCTGTTATTTTAGTTAATGTTCATTAGATTATAAATAAGTAAATAACGTTCATTAAATTAGACAATGGCAAATGAATTTGTCACACTCGACCGCGCCCATGTCATGAAATTAGTTTATGCAGAATAACTAAGGATTGTTTATTTGTGCTTAATTTTAGATTATTTGTATTCAAAAACATTTGTATGCAATCAATTTCATTAATCTATACTAACTGATTGATACAGGTTCAATTATTTAGTCAGGTAAATAATTGAGTTAGTATGTCACCTAATTAATTTAAATTGGCGATACGGAATGTAGGTAAGATTTGATAGTTTGTGCTTGGAAGCTTAATATTATGATATAATGATCCAATAAAACTATGATTCACGTGGAATTAAGGATGTATGTTATTTTTTTCAATTCTTTTATTGTAATTTTAATTATTCTTTTGACTTTTTGGTAGCAAAAGTGAATTTATCGTTCGTTGGATTGCACTATAATATGACCCATGATGATCCATATATTTCACGGTTGGTTTGATGATAGCGATGGTTTAAAAACTAGAACATTAAAGGGTTTATAGTAAATGTCCTTTGAAGGTTTCCTAATTGGGTTAATGTAACGGGATTGTAAACAATGTGTATAATAGAGCCCATTACGCTCAAAAGAATAACAGTCCTTTATGACACCGCGCAAGTCGAGAGAATTGGTGCGCGCGAGGTTTACCATCTTTGCAAAAATAAATAAATGAAAAACTGAATTTTATATTTACCATTTAGCCATTTGTGCTTTTGTTTTTGCCATGACTGATTCCTTTTTATTTATGTATATACTCGTGCTTATGTTCATTCAAAAGCCAAATAGTCACATTCTCACCCATGACACTTGGCCTTTGTTTGACATTTTGGAGTAATAATTATTAATTCACAATTATACAGCCTAATTGCTAATTGTAGAAAACATATTAGATATAAAATATTAACAAAAAAATAATTAATATTAAAATAAAATCTTCAGCTTTTGTTTTTGGTGTATAATAAAAATTCTTAATTTCAAAGGAAGACTCAATTTATATAAATTATAAATTTATAATTCTCAATCAAATAATTTATTTAAATAATGGATTATTATAAGGGATAATTTTTGACAATTTAAAAAGTAACATTAAGTATTAAATACATGTGAATAAAAGACAATTGATGCACAAAACAATTTCCCTCACTAGATTAACAACTAGATCCCATTGAAATGAAAATTTAATAATAATAGAATCCATCGCATTCACAACACACAATTTCAGCTATTGATTCCACTAGCGAAACAATAGAGTAGAGTACTGGATAGGCCGTGGCATTCATTTTTATTTCAGTCGTTCGGTTGATTAGTTGACTATTTTTTATTTTCATTTCATTAGTTCTATAATTCATTCATCGTACCAAACGGAGCTCACGCATACAACTGTGTTGTTCTTATTCCAAACAATAGGTGAAATAATTTATTTTTCTTTTTTTGTTATAATAAATTAATATTTAAGTACGTGCCAGAGCTAATTATACAATTAAAGAATTGTGCCAATAATTATATGATTAATTTATAATTAATAAATTAATCGAGAATGGCATAGTTTTCGTTTGATTTGTTGGATGAAGAGCAAAAGCATGTGGGAAGGTATCGATGAACAATTTAAGTGAATTAATTAATATAATAAATAATAATAAACCTAAAAGGATTTTAGAAGTTTTGTAAGCTAGCAACATCATCATTTCATTTTGTTCTCATCTCTTTTGCCGTGGCTTTCACTTTTGTCTGGAATTAATTTTTGACATTGGTTAAATCATCTAATATGGTCGAAGGAGAATGAACCCGTAGATCTTGTGCACGTTACTTACACTTCGTCTATGAATTTTTAAGGTATTGATTATTTTAAAATAAAAATTTTAATATAAAAACATATGAATTCTGTTAGTAGTTACTTTTTAAAACAACGAAAAACGAAATATTAATTTTTTATATTATTAGGAGAGATTACTCTCTCTCTCATTTTTATTCATTGGCTCAACGTCTTTTTTCATTGCTAAAAGAAACACCGTGCTAGTTATCAACTCGCATGGGCAAAGAGGAAGTAATTAGTATTTCTGACAAATCTATTTTGGTGGTTGTTATTGGTGAAAGTTCAATTAATTTGCGTGCACAACGTAATGAAGAACGAGGATTGATATGTAGATGTGTCATGAAACAAGTGATTAATTGTTAAGAGCTAACTCTTTTTCCATTTAGCAAGCTGAGTCAACGAACAGAAGATCTGAACTCGGATCCTATTACTATTTAATTATACAAGAGAGAGACTATGAGGAGAATGAAATTTGGAGTTTAAGCTTGGCAATTAAGAATCGGAGACACGAACCGCTCACAGATTCTATATGCGTGTGGAATGGTGTTGCTGTTGCACGAGGTATGGGTCATAGAGTTGGCACTTGGCAGTCTTCGAAGTGGTCCAACTGCTAAACCCAAGGGTGAGAGAGTGAGAATTAGGAATCAGAATCCCATCTCCCTTTCGTCATCATTGATTCGGTATTCCCACTTTCATTTAGGCCGATCACTTATTTTTTAACTTAAAAATAAAGGGAAACTGATTCTCTCTTGCATATGCAAAACATTGCTATGGATTATAAGTTAGCTAAACCAGAAAAACAAATATTACGCTACATTAGATAGGACAAGTTAATTAAGCGAAGCAGCAGCAGGAGTTGCCATTGTGTGACGTACTTTGGATTAAAAATCTAAGGGGTGATGGATTTCTATACCTCGCTTACAGTTATAACTATAGAAAGAGTGTGAAATATAATCTGAATGCAATGGAAAACGAAGAAATATGTGCAGAAGAAGAGGGTCGGTTGATGAACCATGGGAGTTTCAGACTGAAAACTCTGCAACGCTGCAATCTCACCATATTTACGTAACCAGGACATGGGAACCTGAGCATAAAATTGGCCCGCAATTGACTAATTAATTATCACATATTGGTCAATTTATTTGCTTATTTCTATTAAGTCGTATACATAATTTTTTTTTTTTTTTATCTTTCTTTCGCTAATTTAGTGGTCAGATTCAGCTTGATTCATCTGGATAAAGAAAAGTGTCTGCAGATATGAAATGCATGTGGGTTCAATGAAAAAGAGAGAGATAAAGGCAAGGAAAGTGTTCCGTAATCTGGTTGCTTTTCATTTTGTTGGATATGATGTATACTAATCAGTATTAAGAGCATGGAAAAGCGTATGAAAGATATGTTAAGTACAAAGTTGGAGGCACGAAAATAATAGTTATCTAGAGACCATAGGCACTAACTAGATAGCTAAGCTAAATACGTACACAAAAAAACAAAAAAAAAATAGAAAAGAAAAAAAGGGTCCAGGCTCACATGGGGGAAACCACAAATCCGTGGTTTTCTGTCCCGAAGACAATCCGCATGGTCGGCAGCCTGACCAAAAATTTTGAAGATTGCAAATATTGAAACCCCAGCCATTTGAAGGCCACGTCGATCGCGCCATGTGTAAATATAGTAGGAATTCAATGGACTCAATGGGACCTGTTTGTTTACCACGAAAATAAGCTTTCCTATGCTGGTTTTGCTTTCATTCCCATTGGAGATAATATGTAAAATTCAATTGCATACAGAGAGTATAGTTTAAGTTTCAATTTTTTTTTCTAATTAATTGTCATAAAGAGGTTTTTACTCTTTGACAGCCTTTTTTTTTTCCTACATTCTCCCGAGACTTGGCTAGACTTACGTGTACTGTTTGTCAAGGCCATAAATGTCTGCATCAAGCGTTCTATTAATATTTATTCGAAAATAAAATAAAAATAGAATGGGGATCCAACAAAGTTGAAACAAACACAATGTGTCTGTTCGTAGACACACATGCCTAATTTTCTCTTGCATTATGATATTGACTGTTAGCAACTTAGCCGGGAGCACGAGGATGAGTTGCCCCTGGCCGGCTGGCCCTGCCTGAAATCAAGTGACCCAAATTTGCACATTGCTCTAGTAAATTTTGTTCAAATTAGTCCCTAAGTATTATAATCCATTAATCATTGTTAAATTGTTGTAGAATAAAACGGACATTTCATGTACAATTATACAAAAATCCAAATTAGTAAATGATGTGCACTCTATTCTCTTCGTTGTAATGAAAATGCTTTGGAAATTTGTTAAGAGGTGAAGAAGAAAAAGACAATAAAAAAGGAGAGAAATTAGGGAAAAGAGTAAAATATGGAGACTAAAGCGTGATGAGAGCATATTTAATGAAAACAAAATAAGGGAATATATAAAAGGAAAGGTATAGAAAGAGACTATTCACTGTTCTATAAATTGAGAAAGAGGTATGAGTTTTTTAATGATAGAGATTGTTCATTGTATTAAAAAAAAAAAAAAAAAAAAAAAAAAAAAAAAAAAAAAAAAAAAAAAAAAAAGAGCGAGATTTTGAGCTTGCCTTTTGGTTGAATGAGAGGTTTTTTGATTTATTCTCTCTCTCTCTCTCTCTCTCTCTTCCTCTCCTTGGAACGTGATTTTTATAAAAATTAAATTATGGATAAAAACGTAATTGTGTTTTAGGATTGATATTGTTGCTACTATACCATTAGTCTCACCGCATGTACCTTTTTCTTTACTAATTTTTTTACACACTCTTTACACTCACATGTTATATGTACACTTTATTATTTTCACTATTTTTTTTTTTTACTTTCATTAATCATAAAAATTTTAAAATTTTAAATTAAATAAATATATGTTTCCTTCTTCAACAAATTCTAAAATATTTAATAAATATATTGCAATAATACTTTAATTAAAAAAATAAAATTCAAAAACTAAAATAATACTTTTAACTTAATTTAAAAATAGAAACAAGAAATAATCTTGTTATAGGTAAGTGTGAGAATACGATTATAGGGAATTTTTATTAATTTTAATTAAAAATTTAAAAAATCAACATGCATTTATTATGAATTAAAAAAATATATTTTAAATTTTAACTAAGTCTCGTGAACAAAAAAAGTGTAATTAACCTAAAATTTAAACATCAATTATGATGTTTAAATAACAATGAGAATATTAAAATTCATAAGAACAAAGTAATTGTGATTATTTTTTAAATTAATAGAGCGTTATAATTTTTTTAAAATTTTATTATATTCTAAAAATAAAAAAAAAAAAGTTAAAAAGATTTTCAGAGGGATTGTAATAACATCACTCTTGTTTTAGTAGTTAAAATGTCATGGATTGCTTTGTCCAAACTGATCAAACTACGTTCTAATTTGTTACATTGTAAAACCTCACAGAGGAATATGCAATAAAGCGTTGATCAAAGTAAAGAGGCCATCAATTTGAGAATAAGGAATTTGAAGACTGAAGCTTTAATTAATTAAGCGTGGTTTGGTATACAAAGCGCGGATTTGATAAACATTTCGGTTGGATTAACACAAGGTTTTGCTAGATTTCACTTTTCCCACTAAAGTAAGTCGCAAATCGCATTTTCGCAAAAAATGAGGATAAATATTATTAAATAAAATTTAGATAATTGTCCTCCAGTGGAAGTCTGGAAGCTTTTTTTGATACGATGGTTATCTCCTCCAACTCTGGGGAGGATGAGTAAGAGAGGTAGAACTAGTACAATCACGATTCATGATTATTAAAAATGGCTCATTAATATTTATCATTTAAAGAAAGATTTTGAGATCCACATTGAAGATTTGAATCGGTCATTTGGTACATTATGACTATTATCAGAATTATAAAGGCTGTTGTTTTCTGAATTAATTCTGATCAACTTACACCCTGAAATATCAAATCAAAACAGATGGGATTGTTTACACCAACATATAAATAATAATAATAATAATTTATAACTTATTTAAATAAATAATTTTATAATTAATAGTATACAAATAATAGAAAAGTTTGCAAACATCTAAAAGAACGATTACCCGCGCAAGCTTGGAGGCATTGTACAGATCGTCCAAGGGATGCAAGGATGTCATGTTTTTATAGAAAGTAACAAGACTGTAAATCTAACTGTATGTAAAACCCATCCTCATGGTTTCATCCTTGCACAGATGGGTCCACGGCTATCCCTTGATGATCCAAAACTGCCTATCCGGGTATGTTTAAAACTTGTGATATTATTTACTTCCCGGAACTCTAAAATAGCGCCAATTGTTGCAAGCGGCGAGTTGGCGGTGGCTAAGTTTCAATTCCCACAACCTTAGACGGAAAGTTTTCGTTAGACGGGGGAAGAGTCTGTATGGAATACCGCGTGGATCCAATTGTTTGTGTCCGCGCTTACGCTTATTGAGAGATCGATAGACGGCGGTCAAATGCAATGGATAGTGTGTTCTTCTCAAGTGATCAAGGGATAGATTTTATAATTTCTGAGAGTTGCTATGATGTATATAGATCTTTTGTTAAAACGAGAGTAATGTATTTTTATTTCTCTCTAGATTATTCCACCCAAGTCTCAACGATTCACTGTGTTTGTAATGTGCGTTATTATGTACGCATGCTCTCTCCCACTGGCCATGCCGGCGGCTTTAAATTGGTTCATATGCACGCTAACCTGGTCTTTAATTGAGCAAATAGTGATGGGTCTTCCTCGATCAAAACTCAGATACGACGTACTCATGATAAAACGCATATAAAATAAATCAACAGATCATTATTCCTTCGTACTGACGACATTGTTGACAAATTATTTCTCTCGAAATACCAAGACAATTAAACAACGTTGATGATGTCCAAATTATGCGTGATCAAAGATTTAGCACGTTATACAAATTTATTATTACGATCGACCTAAAAATTTTTTAAAAATTATTTAAAATCACAAAAAAATGAGTTAAGAATAAAATCGATTTATTAATAAATAAGTTCCGATATTTAAGTCAATAAAATAGTGCAGAAACAAATAAAAAGAGAGAAATTACGAGTATTTGAGTATTTTATTAATCTGAAAGGCTGGACTCGGAAAAAATGCATAAG